>JAJIBD010009539.1:0-16070 GCA_021461705.1 Cryptotis parvus
CCCACCAAGTATTGGCCCTCTAACTGGGCCCTAAAGAAAGTGTCCCATAGCCTGAGCGGGGTAGGCAATATCTCCCTCCTCTCTTCTCCGACAGAGTGCCAGGTGGCTGCCGTGTATTGGCCCCTGAAGGGGAATGTGGCCATGGTCCAGCCTTATATAGCCCCTATGCCTTTAACTTTATGGGGTCGAGACATGCTGGAGCAGTGGGGCAGTAATCCACATACCTCGTCAATTCCCGTCGAGCACCAATTCCAGCTCTCCATAATAAGCCTAACACGGGAGTAACCCTTTTTAATTGGGGCCGCTGTGGTTGGCGCCCACTACCTATCCGTATTCAGTGGAAGTCTGACAAACCTATATGGACACCACAGTGGCCCCTCAATACCAAAAAGTTGAGGCGCTAACAAATCTAGTGGAAGAACAGCTGAAATTAGGACATATTGAGGAAACGTTTTCAGAATGGAATTCTCCTGTTTTTGTAATACAGAAAAAATCAGGCAAATGGCGTTTGCTGATTGACTTAAGGAATGTAAATTCTACTATGATCCCCATGGGAGCCCTACAACCTGGGCTCCCCTCTCCAGCAGCTATTCCTAAGGATTGGCCGCTAATTATCATAGATTTAAAAGACTGCTTTTACAGCATACCTATCCACCCAGATGATCGGAAAAGGTTTGCATTTTCAGTCCCTTCCATTAATCATAAAGGTCCTTTACGTAGGTTTCAGTGGACAGTATTGCCCCAAGGAATGACTAATTCACCTACGATGTGTCAACACTTTGTTGATGAGGTTTTGCGACCCATTCGTGCTAAATTTCCTGGTGCATACATCATCCACTACATGGATGATATCCTGCTAGCTTGTGATAATTCCAGAGATCTCCAGAATTTATATAATGATGTAATGACAGTTTTACCAGAGGCTGGCTTACAAGTAGCTCCGGAGAAAATCCAGATGCAGCCTCCATATGAATATTTGGGCTATGCTCTTGACCGCACTACAGTGCGTCCTCAAAAGATCTCCATTAGTCAGAAAAGGCTCAAAACCTTGAATGATTTTCAAAAACTGCTGGGGGATATCAACTGGGTGCGCCCCTCCCTTGGTATTCCTAACTGTGAGCTCAGTAACCTGTTCCACACCCTTGAAGGTGATCCTGCTTTAAATAGCCCAAGGCAGCTAACTCCTAAAGCTCAGAAGGAATTAGATTTTTTCATGAATCGGCTTCAAAAATCTTACCTCTCCAGATTTAATCCCGGAGAAAAGGTATGGTTCTTGGTCTTCAACACTCCCGAGTCTCCAACTGCTGCTATAGCCCAATTATCTGGACCGTTAGAATGGGTTTACTTACATAACAAGCAGAATCGTACTGCTACACCTTACCTTGAGATGATAGCTAACCTTATAATTAAGGGAAGATCAAGAACCCAAGTATTACTTGGACATGATCCCCATATAATTGTACTACCTGCCCCTAAAAAAAGAAATTGAAGCTGTTTTACCACTCAGTGAAATCCTTCAGAGAGCTTTAGCAGATTTTTCAGGAGAAATATCTTATCATTACCCAGCTGGAAAAACCTGGGAATTTCTGAAAAGGACACCTTTTATAATTTCCACCATTGTCCGCTCCTCTCCCATTCCTGATGCTCCAGTGTATTATATTGATGGCTCCTCATCAGGAAGGGGTGGAATTACAGGTCCTTCGTTGACCACTACTGTGCATACAAATTATAAATCTGCCCAACAAGTGGAACTCGCCACCCTGATACATTTACTATCCCATGTATCTGGCCCATGTAATGTGGTGAGTGACTCTGCATATGTAGTTGGTTTATTTCCTGGAATTGTCACTGCTTCTTTAAATGCCCATAATCCTATAATTCAGGAGCTGCTCCATAAACTACAAGATCTCCTCCGAAATAGAACATTCCCCTATATACATCTCCCCACATCCGTTCTCACAGCCGACTCCCGGGCCAATGGTTCGAGGAAGCGAAGCAGCAGATCTCTTGGCAGCACCAGTATTTAAATCAGCTGAGGAAGAGCACCAGACTCTACAATCAAATGCCCGCCGCCTTCATGTACACCATGGCATCCCATGGAGACAAGCTAGACAAATTGTCCGCAACTGTCCTGTCTGTGCTCCTTTACATTGTACATCTCATGTAGCAGGAGCAAATCCTCGAGGTTTACAGACAAACCAATTGTGGCAGATGGATATAACTCATACTAACTTATTTCCCAACAAACCTTTCCTTCATGTGGTCATCGATACATATTCCCGGTTCATATGGGCTGTTCCTATGACGTCTGAAAGAGCTAAATCTGTTTGTTCATTTTTACTCCAGTGCTTCTCCGTCATGGGTATTCCCCATACCATAAAAACAGATAATGGTCCTGCTTACACCAGCAAAACCTTCAAATCCTTTTGCGAGGAATGGCAGATCAAACATATTACAGGAATTCCATATAATCCACAAGGACAAGGAATAGTTGAACGTGCCCACAGAACACTTAAAACTCAGCTATTAAAGCAACGAAAAACAAGCATGCCTCCAATGGATTCTTTATCTTTAACATTATTCACCTTAAACTTCTTAAATATACCTCAAGGAGATCCCTATACCGCGGCTGAACGTCACTTTCAAGAAGATATGCAAACTCAAAAACAGTCAATTCACCTATCTGGGTGAAAATTGATGATAAATGGATTGCAGGTCACCTCCTCATTCGGGGAAGAGGCTATGCTTTCATTTCTACAGACGATAACCCTGCCAAGAAACTCTGGGCCCCTCTGCGACTTGTCAAGACTAGAATTCTCCAAGAATCAGAAAACAACTAATTCTTTCAATATAAAGTCTTAAATTTTAAATTGCAAGTTGCTGTTTAAACTTCCTGGATTGGTTCCTTTTAATAATGATCTTGTTTTGCAGTCTGTGATCATGGTTCATGTCTAATATCTTGCCTTACAGCCTAAATATTTTCTTTCTTACAAAAAAAAAAGGGTGGAAAAATGGGTGGACTCTGATCACAGTGCTCATTACAAAAATGTTTGCTAAATCAATAAAAATTGTTTTTCTAATGATTCTGTTCACAGGATGAGATATTCGAATCCAGTAAACCTGCGCTACAGTGCTCAATACTCCGAGACTCCTAAAACAGTGCTCGCTAAAAATTTAATAATTTGCAAAACTAATTTTTTCCCAATGCTCTATTCACAGGAAAAGACACTTTCTCACCATCATTTGCCGGCTTTATATTTATGAAGCGCTTGACTCGTTACCATTTATCACCCTAAATGGGTCACATATACAGCTGTAAGATATTGATCGATCAAATGTATGTGTGCGTGTGTGTGCATGTGGTGGCCACCATTATGTTTGTGATTAATGTTGTGTCTATGTTATGTCTCAACTACTACCTCCTCAATTTCTGACCACTACAAACCTCTATTACATTCATCAACTCCACTGCTGATCCACTAGATTTATCAATTTTAAAATCATCAATTCTCATACTTATTTCCCTGCTCCACCCATGTTGGAGCTTCTTTATATTCTTCTCTCCATCTCAGACTTGGATCCCTACAAGGCCCTAAAATCCCTACTTGTGATTAACCTCGAAAAGTGTTTTTGTCTCGCCTAAGCTACAGGTACAGTTACCGGTGCCAATGTTCCCTTGCTGAAGAAGCCCTGCAAGACGCCCACACCGATGTTCCAGACACCTGCTCCAGCGCTCAAGACTCCTGTTCCAGAGTTCAAGATATCACACCGATGTTCCGGACACCTGTTCCAGCGCTCAAGACTCCTGTTCCAGAATTCGAGATACTTGTTCCAGTGTTCCTGAAACCCAATCCAGTGTTCCTGACAATTCAACGAGTTCCTGACCGCTGCTCTCCAGAGACTCATACTCATATGATCACCGCTATTGCTGTTCCAGAAGTAGCCCCACAGACTTTGTTCCAGACACCCGACTTTACATAAAATATAGCAAATTGACTCTCACAAATTATGGACAGTGTAAACTATAGTCCGTTATAATCAAACAGCTAAAAACACTTTATCTTGAACTTTTGCTTTGGGTCCAAAAACAAGTTAGGATCCTAAAGTAACATGTATTATCATTTTGTAATTCGAATTGTTTTTTCTTATCTTAATTTTCTGTACATTACTAAATATTTCTTACCTTTTCAATTTTTATTAGTAAACTAATCAGGGGAGTTGTTGCAGGACTCCTTTAAGGGCATTTGGCTCAAAACATTAGCACACTAAAGGGCCTAGGTGAGGTGCAGGGAGGGATTATCTAAGGACATTTAACACTCCCTGCTTTCCATAACAATGGGGAGGAAGGCCTGAGTTGCATGGGTATAAACTAGCCGGTTTTCACTCTCCCGCGCTTCTTTGGGGGCTGTTGCTCGCTGTGAGCGGTCGCCCTGCTTGGAAGTGTTCTTCTCCTTTCCCAAAGCCTATACACGTGGTGGTCGCCATCTTGGCCTACACGTGGCTGGGGTTCTAGCCTGGAATCCTAAGCATCGGGTTTTTCCTTTTTGCTGATTTGTATGCCTGAACCTGTGATAAGTAAAGTCTTTTAAAACCTCACCGGATCCCTGAGTGCTCATCCATTCCTCGCCGGCTCGGAGGTAGAAGGGAACTTCGCTTCCCGGCACTGTCGGGGACCCTGGCGGAGCGCCCCGACAGACCAGCTATCACACATGCTTGGTTGTGGTGCTCTCTGGGGGCTGCACACTGTAGCTGCCATGCTTACACGCATTGGGCATACTTCTGGTCATGGTGCTCACACATTTATTTTCAGGGGAGGTGTCAAACTGGCTTAGGCTGGTGATCACACACTTTTGTGGTGCTGGGGCTCCCAAAAAAACAGAGCCACTGGACCGTACTCAGCACATATGGGTGCAATGACCATTGAACTCATGCCCTCATGTTTGCAAGGCAGATGCCTTTTGCCCCTGAGTCATGCCCTGCTGCTCCTGCTTCCCCACTATACTGCTCTTTATTAGGGGCACCGTGATTGCAATTAGGACTCACCAGATAGTAAAATAATATCCCCATATCAAGAACCTTAGTCATGTTTTGATCATGCAAGGTAATATTTAAAGGTTTCAGGGAGTAGGGACAGATATCTTTGGAGGACATTATTCAGTTTACCACAGTTGCAGTATTTATTTTCAAATTAGATCTGCCACTGGTTGAAGGACAATGCTTTTAGGAGCAAAATAATGGTTACTTATGGTTTGCTCTTCAGAGGTGGATAAAACCCTCAAGTGAAAAGTTTCCAAAAACTTGCAGAGGTCCTTTGCAGTATGATAAAATAGGAAGTGCTGAGAAGATAGCAATTGAACACCAACACCATGGATATAATATTTGTGTTACTTTTTAATACTTTAAATTGAATAATTATATGGATCATTGTTAGTTATTTTAGCCTAATTTCTAGATCAACTTTAATATTATTTGCTACCTGCATAACCTTGCTTAGAAAATATTATTGCATCTATCTAAACTTTGTCCATTCTACAAGTATTCATTTAATATTGCTGTTATTTTCGCCAACACAGCTTTTTCTTTATTTTAGTAAATTTGCAATACCTATTGTTCATTCCACTTAGTCATTCATAATCATACTTCTCAACTATGTCTACATACATATACATTTCCCAATCATAATTTAACATTATCAAAGTAGAGATCATACCATATATAGTTTCGTATTACTGATCACAAATTCTTGTGTTTTTGAAACTCAAATCTATACTATAGTACCTTGTAATCTATGTTCATTAGGACTATGAAGTATCTACTTTATGTCTCTTTATATGCACTTATAGCTTCCTCAGAGTCCCTGTTCACATAAACTATGTGGTAGGATGGGAATGACAGAAGCCTTACTCTACCATGTTTTTTTTTATTATTTTAAAGCCCATTTTTTTAATTTTATAAATCTGTTATCTATAGAAAAAAAAGTGTCATATGATGGGTATTGGACAAGATAAGCATTGGACTTGTTTCCAAAGATCACTGGAATATTGGGTTGTGAGTGAAAGAATGAAATAATGGAATATTGTAAGACACAATAAAATAAGTTTTAATTTGATTATGGTGACTTGAAGATCCATAGCTACCATGAGGAGAAAATCAGTAGGTAGTAGGTACATGACTTTGGCTCGAGAGAGATGTGGACTGGACAGAAGATTTGGCAATTTCTTTGTTGAAGTAACAAAGATGAAATAACAATAAAATGCAAAGAGAATAGTTTAAGAGTAGAACCTGGAAAGCCACCCACAGTAAAGATGTAAGAGAAAAAAAAAAAATGAAAGTAAAGGAAAAATCAAGGAAGAGGCTACCTTCCTTGAACCAATGCTGGTGAGCCATGGAAATTAATGCAATTTGTGTGTGTGAAAGTATCCAATGCAAATACAGTAGTAGAATATGCAGATACAGTAGTGGAATATGGTTAAAAATAAAATATATAATCAGTACAAAATTAAAAAAGACAAAACCCAGAATCTGGAGGTTCTATGTCATCTGAATGAGAAGAGTTTAGTGCAATGTTTAAATTGAGCCAAGTGGGTTGTTAAGATATATTCCAAAGAGGGGGGGCGGAGCGATAGCCCAGCGGGTAGGGCGTTTGCCTTGTATGCGCGGCCGGCCCATGCCGCCCGGGTTCGATCCCCGGCATCCCATATGGTCCCCCGAGCACCGCCAGGAGTAATTCCTGAGTGCAGAGCCAGGAGAAACCCCTGAGCATTGCCGGGTGTGACCCAAAAAAAAAAAAAAAAGATATATTCCAAAGAGATTACAGGGAATTTCTGAGAATTGTCCTGATAAACTAATTAAGAGTTGGCTTGTAAACCCCTTTCAGTCCACGAATCCAAGAAAGTTCTGAAGGATCCGAGAACCTAGAGTCCAAAATGAGTTTAGCAGTGACTTGAATAAATGGAAAGTGACACAAATCTGGATGCCAGAGCACTAAGAAATCAACAAGATTAAAGTAAATTTCATTTTGTATCCCTCTCCTGGGTTTCAAAGTTCTTGTATAGTCCAGAAGTGCCTCTCACTCCTTTCCTGACTGCAGTCTCTTTTAAAACTTGTTTCTTCTTCCCCTTTGTCTCCCTGCAATCAGTTGGCCCCCCCGAGTTTTGTGACATGATCCCCATTTATGTGACTTTCACTTGAGGTCCCCTTGGAATAATCACCTGAGGTCCCTTTGGAATAACCTTGTGACCCTAGGTCCCCTTTGGAATAACCTTGGGTCACAAGGGCCACATATCTTAATTTTTTAAACTTTATTTAAACACTATAATTTACAAAGTTGTTCACAAAATTGTTTCAGGTATTCATGTTCCAACATCAGTCCTACCAACAGCCACCAAAGTCCCCAGTTTTCTGCCCACCCCCCAAGCCTGCTCCCTTCACAGGTGCTAATTAATTTACTTTATATTGCTTATTACAATATAATGGGTTTGATAAAATCCTGACCTTTTTTACTCAGCTGTTACATAAAAAATTGGGCCATCTGTGTTATTGCTTTCACTTATTGAATGTAGTGGGCATCTACTCATTTTTATTTTAAGATTTTATTTATTTCCTTTTTGGGTCACATCCGGCGATGCTCAGGGGTTGCTCCTGGCTCTACACTCAGGAATTACTTAGGAGACCATAGGGGATGCCAGGAATTGAACCTGGGTTGGTCACGTGCAAGGCAAACTCTACCTGCTCTGCTACTGCCCTGGCCCCTCAACTTTTTTTAAACAGAACTGTTCATGTCAATTTGTTACAGATATTCAATATTCAATCTAATCCCATCACCATTGCAACTTCCAACCACCATTATTTCCAATTTTCTCAACCACCCGTTTGTCCCTATAGTAAACCCTCAACAATTTATTTTATATTTCTTGTTATAGATAATTTGCTAAAAATGGTCAAGAAATATTTTCTTAGAAGAAAGTTAATGAAGATTGTTCAATCTTCTTGTATAAGAAATTACTGATTGTTGTTATAGAATAGGCATTATGTGTATATATTTTGCTATTTGTGGCTTCTACTTTACATCCTATTAAATGTGGCGTTAGTAGGGCCAGAGCGATAGTATAGCAGGTGAGGTGTTTGCCTTATATGCGGCTGACCCATGTTCAATCCCCATCATTTATATCATTCCCTGAGCACTGCCAGGAGTTAATTCCTGAGTTCAGAGCCTGAAGTAACCTAGTATCACAGGGTATGACCCCCAA
This sequence comes from Cryptotis parvus, assembly GCA_021461705.1. Lineage (NCBI taxonomy): Eukaryota > Metazoa > Chordata > Mammalia > Eulipotyphla > Soricidae > Cryptotis > Cryptotis parvus. The sequence goes on from JAJIBD010009539.1 coordinate 8,250, forward strand.
AATGCTATAAATAAATAAATAAGTAAATAGATAGATAAATAAATAAATAGATAGGTAGATAGATAGATAGATAGATAGATAGATAGATAGATAGATAGATAGATAGATAGATAGATAGATAGACAATGTGATGTGCTACTTCATGTATCAGTATTATAGTTTGAGGTATTGCTCCAGGAATTTCAAAAAAAATTTTTTTTTTTTTTTTTGCTTTTTGGGTCACACCCAGCAATGCTCAGAGGGCTTCTCCTGGCTCTGCACTCAGGGAATTACTCCCTGGCGGTGCTCAGGGGACCATATGGGATGCCGGGAATCGAACCCTGGCCGGCATGGGCCGGCCGCGATGCAAGGCAAACGCCCTACCCGCTGGGCTATCGCTCCGGCCTGGAATTTCAAAATTTTTAAGAGTGATAAGTTGCAGTTAAATTTTTATCTGGGTGGGACCATCTGCCCCTCGAGGTGTTGCAAGTGTGGCTGTGGTGCCAGGCTGCATTGGCAGGTGGCAGACAGGAGATAGGCTTGTCTACACTCCCAGGGCTCTGCCCTGTGGGCCCTAGATGGTGGACGGTCTGACATAGGAAGCAGTGTGCAGCTGCCCAAGAGGCTTAGATAACAAAGTAGGCTAGGACCAGGTCCTTCCCAGGATCTTTCACATCTGTACAACATAATGATCATTGTAGTTGTAACAAACTGGGGAGGTTGATGGGGAATGAGGAACTATAATGTCACATTAGAAATCGCTACTGAATATACACATAGATAATTGCATCATAAACTGTAAGGCAAGTCACAAGGTGTAGGAGAAGAGAGAGAAATACAGAGACAGAAATAGAGGTAGAGAGAAAGATGAGAGACTCAGACGCATAGGGGAAAGCTGCCATCTGGCTCTCCCCTAGCTCAGCTGACCATGAGGCTTCCAGGAGGCAAGATGGGTTTTGGGAGTGGGCCATCACTTCTGTATGGCCTTGGAAGCAGTCATATGAGACTCTCTCACCATAACAGTCACCATTATCATGGTCCAGACCCCACAGCTCATCAGAAGCCACACAAGAGAGACACTGATCTCAAGACCAGCTAGCTCCCATTTGATCCAGCAATAGCACTCCTGGGAATATACCTGAGAGACCGAAAAACACATAGCAGAAACACTATCTATACTTCTTTATTCATCTCTGCGCTATTCACTATAGCTAGAATCTGGAAACAACCTAAATGCCCGAGAACAGAGGACTGGCTAAAGAAACTGTGGTTCATCTACACTATGGAATACTATGCGGCTGTCAGAAAAGATGAAATTATGAAATTTACCTGCAAATGGATGGACATGGAGACTATCATGCTGAGTGAAATAAGTCAGAAGGAAAAGGACAGATATAGAATGACTGCATTCATTAATAGGATATATAGATACCAGTGTTTTACTAAATATGGGAAATGGTAATGGCAGATTAAAACTCACCACTGAATATACACAAAGAGACTTAAGTGATAAACTCTAAATATCTGCAGGGCTAGCCACAATGTGTAAAATAAAGAGGGAAAGAGATGCAGAGACAGAGAGAGAGATAGAGAGAGAAAGAGAGGAAACTGGGGTACCTGCTATTAAGGCGGCCTGGGGGCGGGAGAGGGAGGGGTACATTGGTGGTGGAAATGGGGCACTGGTGGAGGGATGGGTGCTGGAATACTGTATTACCAAGAACCAATTATGAACACCTTTGTAATTGTATGTTTCACGGTGGTATAATAAAAAAATTTAAAAAAAAGACCAGCTCAGAGTAGCCAAGTTCAAGCCCAGGCAGGCGGCTCTTGGAGGCGGAAGTCACCGGGCATTCCTGGAGATGGAACTGGGGTACCCCTTCCCTCTCTGACCTGGCCTGGAGGCCTGGTGGTCCTGCCCATGAACTGCCTTAGGGCTCTCAGCCATGATGCAGAGACTCAGATGCACGGGGGAGAGCTGCCATCCGGCTCTCCCTAGCTCAGCTGACCATGAGGCTCCCAGGAGGCAAGATGGATTTTGGGTGTTGGCCCATCACCTCTGTAGGGCCTCTGAAGCAGCCAGATGAGACTCTCTCACCATAACAGCCATCATTTTTGTGGTCTGGACCGCACAGTTCATCAGAACCCATGCGAGAGAGGCGCTGATCTCAAGACCAGCTCAGAGCAGCCGAGTTCAAGCCCAGATAGGCGGCTTTCATAAGGCGGAAGTCACCAGGTGTTCCTGGAGATGGAGCTGGGGTACCCCCTTCCCCTCTCTGACATATCTTGGAGGCCTAGTGGCCCTGCCCACGAACTGCCTTGGGGCTCTTGGCCAAGATGCAGAGACTCTGACGCAAGGGGGAGAGCTGCCATCCAGCAGTCCCCTAGCTCAGCTGACCATGAGGCTCCCAGGAGGCAAGATGGGTTTTAGGTGTTGGCCCATCACCTCTGTGGGTCCTTGGAAGCAGCTGGATGAGACTCACTCACCATAATAGCTGTCATTTTTGTGGTCTGGACCCGGTACATCAAACTAGTGGAACCAATCATGTTCTAGAATTTATTATAATCTACAATGTGTAAGAAAAGGAAGCGGAGAGGAGAGAGAGAGAGAGAGAGAGAGAGAGAGAGAGAGAGAGAGAGAAAGGAAATAAAGAACCTGCCATGGGAGGCCAGCTGGGCGAAGGGGAGGGAGGTGGGGACATTGGTGATGGGAGATGGGCAGGGGAGGGAGGGATGGATGTTGGAACACTGTAGAACCAAAATTCAAACATGAACATTTTGTAATTGTATATCTAACAGTGGTATAATAAAATATTCAAAAAAATTTTTAACTAGGTGGTGGCTTTGGTACATGGGCATGAGTGTTGGGCCTTTCAGAAGAATAGGGGAGATGGGTAGAAATAGCCTATCGCTGACTTTGTGAAAGCCTGGAGATTTTAATCATAAAACCCACATACTTGAGCTTTTCAATGGATTAATTTCTTCGTGGAGTTCATCCAAGCAGTGGAGTCCAGCTTTGAACAAGGCGGCAATTGCAGAGTGTGGAGGTTTTTAGCTGCTGGGGCTCTGTTTGGATGGGTAGGGGGGCTCATCTGTCTTGTTTCAGGGAAGCCCCAGTAGACTCAGCCTGGAATGGGGACCAGAAGCATCTTTGCCACTTGTTGATCTCTTCTGAGATTTATTTGTGAGTCTCTGGATCACGGCAGTGGATGAGATTACTTGACAAGGGCCACATTTTGCGGGGCCACAGGTGAAAATGGCATAAATGTGGGTGAGGGGCAAGGCACAGGGGCCAACTAGAAGGCAGGACTGCCACAGGAATGGAACAAGATCTGAAGGGGACCAGAAAAAGTTTGAGAAACACTGTCTAGAATCAGAATCAGGCTGGCCCTGTTCAATAAAAGTCATACAGAAAAATACATATGCATGAAGGAAAATGAAACCAATAATTTCTTAATTCTATTGCTGATCAGAAGGCAGTTATAGGAAGATCAAGGAAATATTCAACTAAGTAAGCAGGGTGAGAATGAAGTTTAACTTCCTTTGACTCTTTTGATGCATAGATAACTATAACTGTCAAAACTATCAGAACTGGAAAAAGTGGGCCAGAGTGATAGACAGTGGATAGGGTGTCTGCCTTGCACGTGGCTGACCTGGGTTCAATCCTGACATTCTATATATGGCCCCTCCAACCCTGTGAGAAGTAATTCCTGAGAACAGAGCCAGGAGTAAGCTCTGAGCAGGGCAGGGTGTAACCTGCAAACCCTTTCCTCCACAAAAAAGAGAACTGGGAAAAGTTTGACTTCAAATTCTAAAATGAAAACCAGAAGTCCATTTAAAATTTATTGTACTGTTTTTTATCACTGTAATTTTTTTTTTTTTTTTTGCTTTTTTGGGTCACACTCAGCAATGCTCAGGGGTTACTCCTGGCTCTGCACTCAGGAATTACTCCTTGCAGTGCTCAGGAGACCATATGGAATGCCGGGGATCAAACCCGGGTTGGCTGCCTGCAAGGCAAATGCCCTAGCCTGCTGGACTATCGCTCTGGCCCCCTATCACTGTAATGTTTAAGATAGTTTATTCCCTTTCATTCAGTGATACATGTTACCTCTTTTAACAGTGAAGATGCCTTTTCAGAGTAAAGTTAGTCAAACTTACCTGAATGTGTTTTTGATTCCTCTGGATAATCTAACAAAAAAGTTTTGCCTAACCTATCTTATTTAGGTTCACAGTCTGTAAGTTTCCATTTTGGGATTGTATTCAAATAATAGTCTGTTCAAATTTAAAATGGAAGACATTTAGTTTCACAGTAATTGTTTAAAAAATGCACTAGCACTTTACTATGGGGTCACCAACATCTCAACTCTGGGTGCGTAATCTCTCCTTTACAGCACTCCACCCTTTTGAGTACAGTGTCCTTTAAGGGGTGAATTTCCTTTATTTTCAGCCTCTCTTCTCTCTCTGGAGAATGCCGTGGAATTAGAGTCCTCTCTTAATAAAACTATTTTAACTCCCCTCCCCAAAAACGCAAAATGAGCTAGAGATTTTAGTGGATTATAAACTTCAAAGGACCAAGGGACTTAATCCCTAACATAGCTACTGTAGGCTTGAGCTAATAGGGAAAAGTTGACTACGAGATTACTGGTTTTGGAAGGAAGAACATATATGGGCCGATGAAATAAAGAATAAAGAGAACAGTCATTAGAATTTGATCTTAAGGATAGAAAACATTGAAATATATGAATAGGTGGAGAGCAGGATCCATTCCTTAGGGAGGGAAGAACACATGCATGGAGGGGATAATTAATGACATAGGAATCCAAAGAAATTGGTTCTGAACTGAAATGATGTCTCACTCTTGGAGACAGTGAAGAAAACGCGGTTGGGAGTGACCACAGATAAACTGCTATGTCTGGGAAGGAATTCAGGCATTTGGGAAGAGCTACAGCTAATGTTTTCAATTTGTGTGATGAAGTAATATTCTAGTGGGACAAGTCTTGCTGTTTGAGAGTGTGTATATGTAAGAGAGTGAGCAAGGGGGTAAATGAGGGCAGTTACAAAGGAAGGAAAGAGAAGATCCACATATCATGGAGTTTTTGGTTCTTAAAATGGGATCATGAAATTGGGAGGTTTCCTTTAAACCTCTTTAAGACCATCACACATTAGGGAGTTCGGACCTTTTTGAGTCTCTGCAGACTGCGTTGCTGACCCCTGCTCCCCTCCCCTGGTTCAATGTCAAGAATGGGTTCAAGTTACTTTCTTCTTTCGGGTTATTTTCTAATAAACTGAAGCAGAACTCTTACATTGATTCAGTAAAGGAGTCTCTGAAATATGAACATTTTGAAAGACTGTTCTTACTCTTGCTTGGTTATTCCGGTTAAACCTTCCTGCTCTGGTAGGATTACTAAGCGGACACGAGGAAGCAGGTACAATAGTTGTGAAATACTGAAATGTACAGGTGAATCTCAGAGTCATCACTATCAGGCAATGACTAGATTTAAGGCAAAATACGTTTCAACTCAAACTTCAAGTATCGTAGACGTTATCATAAAAAATCATTTGCGATTCCACAAAGCAGTTCAGAGTCTCTGGGAGTCTCTGAGGTTTTCCTGAAGGGAAACAGATGACAAAAACGTCTACCACTAAGATGCAGTTAAGATGGCACAAAATGCAGTACGGTGACCGAAAACAATCAAGCCCATTTTGAGAGGAAGAAAACGATTTCCCCAAGACCTCGGGACACCTATTACGAGGTTACCCCGGTGCCACCCACCGTCTGCTGTAGAGCTGGATGCTCCGAGCTGGCTCGCCTGAGGAACCCAGGAGCGCCACCGCAGCGATCGAGAACCGTCAACGACCGACGGACCGCCCAAGCCTCTCTGCGGAAGTCCCGCCCTCACTTCCGGCAGCCGAGAAAGGGGCGTGGCCAGCAGCGGCTTCCGCCGGCGGAGTGTGGCGGCTTCCGCACGTGTTTCGTCCTTAGGGATTCCAGGTCTGTCTCTTCCCTTAGTGTAGTCGCTCCATCTGGACCCGTTTCCGATCTAAGGATGAAGGCGGTAAGTGTCCGCAGAAGTCGGTCCCGGAGTCTTAAGGTCCTTTTCACTGAAGCTGCTGCCGACGTAGAGTTTTGGTTCTGCTGCCGACGCAGTTTGGTGGATTCTTGTCCTGGGACGGGGGCGGTGGCCTAGGTTGCAGATTGTGGCTCTCCTGGTTTCACACGCCGTGAGCTCTTATTCAAAGCTTTCGTGGGCGCCGGTGAGCTTGCACACCCCCGCAGGGGGCGAGGTGAGGCCGGCACGGAGGATGCATCTAAAAATCCCTAGGTTTTTTAGAAGACTTATTTTTCGAGGGTAGCAGAGCCCCGATCAGAGACGAGTTTGGCTTTTATTTGGAAGGGTGGAGAGTTAGCCTCGGTGCTTGGGTTTCAAGGGAGGACACCCAAGCCGGAGAAAAAGGTATTCAGAGGCCAGGATTCTGTTTTTGCCTCTGTGGTCTTTGACAAGTCACGCAAGCCTTAGTCTCATCTGTAAGTGAAGGTGTAGCCATCAATCACGGAGTTGGGTTGTGCTGGAAATAATGTTGGAACACTTTAGAGACAGTAAAAGTAACGTGACACTGTAGGTTTTATTGTTAACGTTTTGCTCCAGTATGCTGCGAATGGGCCTTGCTTGGAGAACCTCTAGGTGACTAGATCCTTTTCTGAGCAGCTTTGTATCGGAGGACCTCCTGTTCAGGAATTGATGCACTAGTACCTGTCTGTGGGATTTAGCTCTTATATGCAGGATTCATGGCTGTGAGACAATAGAACTATGGAACTACTATAATGAACTTTATAATAAGTTAATTTTCGTCCATCTAAAAATTAAATTATGGTTATTTTCTAGAGAAGAAATAAAAAGCAGGTCCCAAGCTTCCGGAAATTGATAAAGACAAGTAAAGTCAAACTTGAAAACAAGCTAAAAAATAAACAATTTAAACAACAAAGTACTCTCAAGAAGTACCGTAAGGAACAGAGAAAATTAAGGCAAGCTGTAAAAGATGCTGTATCCAAAAACCCATTCCATTGGAGGACCCAAAGGAAAAACGACCAGGTAATTCTGAAGCATCCATGTGCTCTTGTTTACATGATTTGTTCCAAAATAAGCTTCATAGCCAGAGATATATCTCAGACTTAGGGCACTGGCTTTGCTTCTAGAAACCTCTGAGGCTCTGACTGCAAAGCTTTGTGAAATACCTTTCTGTAATCACTCTCAGATCTCTCTTAGAATAGGAAAGGTTAAGGAGAGGGGTCCTATATACTTTGGATCATTTTTTATGAGGAAACACTTCAGTATTCATGGGAGAATGACTGAGTGCTCTGTTTTAGCTTGTCTAAAGAGCAGATTTGAAGGTATACATGGGGGAAACAAGCTCAGAGTCGCCCACATATATTAATGGGTCTCCCGTCCAGTGCTGCTGCTGTCCCACTCATTTGTACTTAGTAGTGGTAAGAGTATTACTTTTCTCCGGTGTCAACTTCATAGCAGTGCCAAAGTTTACTCGTGTTTGAAATGTCTTTTTCATTTTTTAAATGAAAACTTAGAGTGAAATTGAACAGTAATGATGGGGTCATATTTTTTTTTCCCCTTGAACTACTCCAAACTGCAGGTATACAGATAGGTAAAGAATATGGCCACTTTGACACCAGTTCTTCTACAGTGTTCTTGGTACTTCAGGGGTATCCTAAAAAGACAGGGGACAAGACTGAGGGACAGAGAGGAATTTATTAGACATGAGTATCTAAACTGTAGAAGGAATGGTAATTGAGGGTCACTTGTCACCTGTCTTCCCTTTCTTCATCGATTT
>JAJIBD010009540.1:0-20170 GCA_021461705.1 Cryptotis parvus
ACCTCTTGCCCCACTACTGCTGCAGGATGGACAGACTCCCTGACTCACTGTAGCCAGGCCTGTGTGCTGGTTGAAGGATTAAGTGCCCATTGGGAGCCCAGGTTTGCACTGCAGCCCTTGGGGCCTGTGCCCAGCATTCAGCAGAGCAGTGTGGAGTCTTGGCTCTTCTGAGAGGTGCTGAGAGGTGTGAGGTGCCCTCCCTGTTTGCATTTGTCTTTCCCTCATGATTGTGCTGTGCCATTTCTTTTTCTCCTTTTGCATCAGTGGTAATGTGCCAATGTCTTAACAGGCGCCAAGTCGCACAAAGGTGTGAACACTCAATCATAGTGTTTATGAACCATTAAGCTTCATAAAGATCATGAATCATACCACGGGACATGGAATATCTCTTCGTGTGCCTGTTATGGGCCATCTTCCGTCCTCTGGGCAGGTACCTGTTAAGGCCTTTGACCCATATTTTAAAAGTAGAGTCTCTTATTGTTGAGTTTCAAGGGTTCTTGACACGTTCTGCAAAGACCCTTTTTCAGATGTGTCTTTCTTTGGCAATTATTTTCCCCCATTCTCTGCCTTGTCTTCTCATTCTCTCAGCTCCGTCTGTGCAGAGAAACTGCCGGATTTTCCATTTAAAGCAAAAAAAAAAAGCAGGATATTCCCTTTCAGTGACTTCCAGCTCATGGTCTCCTACTTCCTGAGTTGGATCTAAGAGCTCCCAGGGAGCTGAGGAAGTTAAGATTTGTTCCCCTCTGTTGTCTTCTAGGGGTTTATTATTTTGTTATTTTGTGTTTTTACTTTAGCTTATTTATGGGGCCATGGTAAGAGCTACGTCTAGATTGGTCTTCCCACATGTCACTTGGCCACATATGTTAAAAAATCTATTGTAGTGATTAGTGACAGGTACACCGGCAGAGCAGAAACCAAAATTACCATAAATATTCAACCCACCCCTCTGAGAGACTCCCACAAAGTAATGAGAATATAGCGCCCGCATGGCACAGCCTGGCAAGCTGTCCGATGCGTGTTCGATATGCCAAATCCAGTAACAGAAATGTTTATTTTCCTGACCCGAAAGAGCCCTTAATACGGCAGCAGTAAGAAAGGCAAACAAGCAGTGCCTGACAAAATTTCATGGCCATCCTAGGCTGCCAAAAGCGAAGAAAGACTAAAATGACTGTCTGTACTTTCAATGCACGCACACTGGCATCGGAAGCATATATTGAGGATCTGATGCTGCAAGCAAAAAAGATCAAGTGCGACATCATTGGTCTGACTGAGGCGAGGGAGGCGTCAGTTGCATCATGCTGTATTTGACACCAGAGAAGAGTTGTTCCTTGGAACATGTGACGAAAAGGGCATCGGTGGCGTTGGTGTCCTTCTCAACACGAACATGGCCGTCAACATTGATTCATTCGAATGCCTAACAAACAGAATAGGACGATTACACTTGAAGAGATGTGGCCCACTGCAAGCAATTTCTATCTTCATTGTCTACGCACCAACATCCACATACAAAGGAGATGAAATTGAGAAATTCTACATGGAATTGGAGGAGTTCTATAAAAAAGATCACACCTTCTACAAGATCATAGTCGGTGATTTTAATGCCAAGATAGGACCAAGAAGATCGGCTGAAGAACTCCACATGGGACCCATGGCCTAGAATGGAACGAACAGGGTGAGAGACTATCTGAGTTCATCATGTCCACCAAGACCATTCATGGGAACTCACAGTTCTAGAAAGCTGAAGCGAAACGTTGGACATGGGGAATCTCCTGGCGGACAGTTCCACAATGAAATTGACCACATCATCTTCAATCGACGGTTTTGTCTGACCAATGTTGCTGTCCTCCCCAAATTCCAAACAGGATCGGACCACCGTCTCCTTCGGTGCAAAATTCTACTTCCCGCAACGGGGAGAAAAGGCTGCAAAGTTTAAGAAGAGAACTCCCAGAACGACCACCAACTGGGAACTCTTTGGCACCATTGCAGCAACGTGGGAAGATACCATCATCGATGACATCGATGAAGAATACAACCGACTGGTTCAGCACCTCCATGATTGTGCGAAGAATGCCAGAGAGAGAGAAAGACACAAAAGGACGCCTGTCTTCAGAAACTCTTGAGCTCATTCGCCAACGTGGCAAGGCGCGAGCCTCAGGAGACCAAATGCTAACATCCAAGCTTGCTAAACGGTGCAGAGAAGAGATAAAAGAAGACCTCAAAGAAAGAAGAGCAGAAATACTGGAAGATGCAGCAGAAGCCGGGAAAAGCATTCGCACTGCCCGCCTGTCCTTCGCCAACTATAAGACCAAGATGACTGCCCTCCGACGCCCTGATGGATCTATCACATCTTCCAGAAAGGCAATGGAGAAGATTATCCAGGACTTCTACTCAAATCTCTTTGATAGCCACATCCACCTGCCCACATACCAAATTCCACAGGATGGATATGTCATTCCCAACGTTCTCCCTTCTGAAATCCGACATGCCATCTCGTCGGTAAAGAAGGGAACAGCACCAGGCCCAGACAAAGTCAGATCCGAACTGGACCCACACGCTACCTGTCCGCATGCAAGGTGCCCTCCCAATGGAAAACCAGCAGGACAGTTCTTCTGTTCAAGAAGGGAGACATTCACGACATCGGCAACTATCGCCCCCATCTGCCTGTTGTCTGTCATCTACAAGCTGTTTACACGAGTCATCCTGAACAGGATTAGCAGAACACTAGATGAAGGACAACCATGCGAGCAAGCAGGCTTCCGGAAAGGATTCAGCACAATCGACCATATCCACACGGTAACCAAGCTCATTGAGGTTTGTAGGGAATACAAGATGCCGCTCTGTCTCACGTTCATTGATTTACAGAAAGCCTTTGATTCTGTGGAGACTGAAGCAGTCATCGAAGCCCTAGCCAAACAGGGGTGTTCAAACCCAATACATCAAGATCCTTCGTGAGCTGTATTATGGATTCACCACCAGGATCTCACCATTCTACAAAGAAGTGATCATTAATGTGAAAAGAGGGGTTTGACAGGGTGATACCATTTCACCAAAACTCTTCAGTGCCACCCTCGAGAACATCATGCAACAATTAGAATGGGAAGGAATGGGAGTGAAGATAGATGGTCGGCAACTACACCACCTCCGCTTCGCTGATGACATCGTTCTAATAACACCAAACATTAGCCAAGCGGCACAAATGCTGGCTGACTTTGACCGAGAATGTGGAAAGATAGGTCTACAGCTGAATCTAAAGAAAACTATGTTCATGAAGAATGAACTAGTTCCAGAGGCCCCATTCACTCTCAATGGAACAAACATCTCTGAATGCAGCAGTTATGTGTACCTAGGTCGAGAAATCAACATGATGAACGACCTAAAACCTGAGCTGCGCAGGAGGAAGAGAGCGGCATGGAATGCCTTCAAAGGCATCGAAGAAATAGCTAAAAGGACAAAGAACCTCTGGCTCCGGGCACATCTCTTTGACTCCACCGTTCTCCCTGCATTAACATACGCCTCAGAGACCTGGGCCCTATGAAAGCAGGATGAGAATGCTATTCGGGTCTCCCAGAGAGGCATCGAAAGAGCTATGCTTGGAATATCACGCCTCACTCAAGTGAGAGAAGGAATCCGGAGTTCTGACCTCCGTCGCTATTCCAGAATCAGGGACGCTGTCTTGTTTGCCAAGGCATCGAAAATCAGATGGTCTGGACATGTAATGCGATTTGGAGACAACCGCTGGACTAGAGCCATTACCGACTGGATCCCACGGGATGTCAAAAGATCATGTGGCCGCCCACCTACAAGATGGTCAGACTTCCTTGTCAAGACCCTGAAGGAACGGTTTGAGGTTCTTCATATTCCTGAATCAACCAGATGCCATTGGGCTACATTGGCACGTGATAGGGTCCAATGGAAATGTTACTGGCGCCTGCTCGAGCAAATCGATGAATAACGGGATTCAAGTGATTCAAGTGATCAAGTGATTGTAGTGAATCTGTCTCCACCGACAGGGTCATTGTAAATCTCTGGAAGCTTCATTTAGGATATTTACCTCTCTCTCCTGGTTGTGTTCTTTTTTTCTCTTCTGCGCCTGGCATATGTAAAAAGAATAAGTGGGTATTTTATGGTTACTTCAATTATTAATTTCCTGTTCTGTTACTTTCTCCAGTTTTCATTGAGTAAATGTTTTTCTATTTCTGTGGTGCCTTGTAACTTTCTTTTGGAATAATTTTTTGTATCAATCTTAAAAACTTAAATATCTACTTTTGAAGAGTCGTTTTAAGTAGATAGAAAATTGAGCGGCCAGGACAGCTAGTTCACGTGTGAGCGCTGCTCCCTTGCCAACACCCCACAAGAAAAACCCTGTGTTTGCTGATCTTTTGGATTTCTGTGGTTTCTGTTGTGATGTCACCCTTTTTATTTCTGATTCTGTTTATTTGGGTTCTCTCTTTCCCTGTCCTTACAAGTCTTGCCAATGGTTTGTCATTCTTGTTTATTTTTTCAAAAAAACAGCTCTTGGTTTCATTAATCTTTTGGATTTTTTTTTTTTTTTTTTTGCCTTTTTTGGGTCACACCCGGCAATGCTCAGGGGTTACTCCTGGCTCTGCACTCAGGAATTACTCCTGGCGGTGCTCAGGGGACCATATGGGATGCCGGGATCGAACCCAGGCCGGCAGAGGCCGGCCGCATGCAAGGCAAACGCCCTACCCGCTGGGCTATCGCTCTGGCCCCTTGGATTGTTTTTTTTTGGTTTCCAACTCATTGATTTCCTCTCTAAGTTTTATTATTTCCTTTTTCTGCCTGGGTTGGGCTCCTTTTGTTGGTCTTTTTCTAATGTCTTCCGCTGTGTGGTCAGGTTATTTATGTGGGCCCTTTCTTGTTTCTGTGCTTCAAGATATTAATAGATTGGCTGGATCCCACAGAAGATTGATCTCCACCCACGAGTTCTTTGGTGTTGGCTGGAGGCAGGCTGAAGACAGGCTGGACAACGACTTTCAAGACACTGACTTGTTCTCAGTGACAGTCTCCTGTGAAAAGGCTGATTTTCATCAGATTTATGTTCCTTTCAAGAAGGTGCTGCATGTGCTGAATACTTTATTAATTTCTTCCTAGTTTCACCTTCTGTGTTCAGGGGCTCAATGTTTAGTGCCTTTTCTAGTAACAAAATTCTGGTACTTGCCTTGTCTTTACACTTTTGCTTTCATTCAAAGTCTACACGGGGGGTGGGGGGGGGGAACTGGAGCAATAGTCCAGCAGGTGGAGCATTGACTCGCCTCGCCCTGAACATCTCCAGTGAAGTCTCCAATCATATCTGGTGTTTCCTTTTGGGTAAACTCTGCTACTACTTTATAAAGACAAATTTCTGAGGGAGGAACTGCCCACCCACCCCATTAACCAAAATTCTGTCCCACCCTGAGGTATAACTTGTGATCTGAACTTTTAAAAAAAACAATAACATTTTATTCAAAGTAGGAGAGAAAACAATTTCCCCAACAGAGAGTAACTTAGTCTAGGACTACCTTTTTGTGGTTTGAGCTTTTTGACTTAGAACTCAAGGAATTACCAGGAAGCTTTCAGCTGAATAAGTTATTCTTATTCTTCATGGTTGGTTTATAAGCCACTTATTAATCGGTTTTGCTTAAAAGTGGTTGAATTCTTTTCATTTGATTTATGCTTATCAGTTAAACGCCTCTGTGGCTTTTTTCAAATGTCTTTTCTTGGAGCAGACTGGTTTCCTCTCATTTCCCGTGTAATGCTGAGGCAAGATTTATCATTGTTAATCGTTTCTAGATCAGTTCATCTGCTATCTTGTATTATTCTAGTGGTTTGCGATATCATTTTTCTTTGTTATAAAAGGACACAGCAGACTTAAATGGTGAATTCTGACTGGCAGGAGACAGTGTATCTTCTTTCATTGTTTTGTGTGGGCTTGAAATTGTGTTGTTGGGAGCCATGCACCTTTTCTTCATTTCTATAACTACTTTGACAAATGTGCTTTTTATTAAAGGATATGAACAAATGTTTAGGTATCTGGAGGGGGCGGTTTTGATTAAAATCAACACTGTAGTTAATGGTTCTATAGCTCACGCCTTATGAATAGATACGGCTCTTACCACATGCCACGTTCTATTCTCAATTCTGAATAGATCTGTTAATTGTATTAATTGTTGTTATTTTAGTTCTTTTTATTTTTTGGTTTTGGGATTCACACCTTGTGAATGCTTTGGGGTTCCGAGGATCTCTGCTTGAAAGGCCATTTCTGGCAATGGTGAGCAGACCAGGTGGTGTTTAGCATTGAACAGGCATTAATGGGGCCTCCTATGCAGATCAAGTGGTCAGCCATTGACTTATCTCTGCTGCCTGACACCTGCTAACTGGATATAGGTTTTCCAAAGTCCTTTTCCCTAGCACCTGTGGTCATTCTTGTTCTCTGGTGACCAATGTGAGACACAGATTTGGTGATTGCTGGAGGGGCCCTGGAAGGTCTTTTTTGTGTTATCCCGTTATTTTCAAGAAAGGAAAACTTGAGGAAAGGAATGAGGGGAATGACGTCTTTGGGTCATGTAGCTATTATTGAGTGAGTGCTCTAGACAAGAAGGCAAACTGTCTTCTTTAGTGAAAATTCCATTTTCAACTCAGTTTAAGAAACAGAAGGACCAGGAACAGCACACAGGGGTAAAGTGCGTTCTGTGTATAATGTAGACTGGGTTTGACCCCCAGTAAGTAAATAAATAGCAGTAAGGATCTGTCATACTCAGATGCTGGCAGATGCGGCCCACAGGCTACAGATGGGATTAACATAGGCTACTAGCCTGTGAAAGATGGATTCATTTCAACCCGGTGGGGAAGTCTATCCCTGCATGTATGAGTCCTAAGAAGTCCTGTGGCCTGGCGCTGGTCCATGACATGAATCAGCTGGATTCGTCTCATTAGCTACACGCGGCCTCTCTGCCTGTACAGTGGCCAGTGAGTGCTGTTATAAATAGCCAAATGTCCTTAATAGAAAAAGCTTTTCCCACTCCTGGATTTAAATGGAATCATTTTTAGAATGTTTTAAACAGAGAAAAGGTATTTTTTTTTAATTAATGCTTTTTTGGGGGGGGAATGATGCTGTCACTCCTGCCCCTCAAAGTGTTGCAGGTGTGGCTCCATGCCTGGCTCGCTTCGGCAGGTGGCAGACAGGAGACAGGTTTGTCTACACCCAGGGCTCTGCCCGTGGGCCCTGGATGGTTGATGGTCTGACATAAAAAGACCAGGCCCCTGGGATGAACCCAGAGCCACGGCAGAGCCTGGCAAGCTACCCGTGGTGTATTCAATATGCCAAAAACAGTAACAATAATGATCTTCATTCCCAACGAATGGAGACATTCCTGGTGCCTGCTTGGGCAAACTGATGAACAAGGAGAAGACAAGTGACAAGTGATGCTATAACAACTAATAGTGCTTAGGGATACTTGACTCTGCTCCAGGGTTACTCTCAGTGTTCAGGGACCCCTGAGGTACCCGGATCCGACTCTTGCTGTGCTCAGCAGGAAATTCCAGCTTCTAACTCACCTCAGGCGAGGGCAGCAAGAGCCTCTGAGGGCAAGGCCCTCATACACCTCTTCTCTCCCTGCCTCCTCCCCCACTGCTTAGTGTTAGTTCACCCAGAACTAACACTGTTTTTTCTGGTGGGGATAGGGTTGTTGTAGTAGAGTTGTGAGCATTGTTATGTATATTAGTAGTATGTAATACATACTTTCATTGGATGTATGATGCGAGAATATTTCTCTCAATCAATAGATTACTATTTTGTGGTGACTTTCACTTCACAAGATGTTTTTAAGTTTGATACATTGGTTTAATTTTGCTTTTTGTTTCCCTTCCAATAGGACTTCAGTTTTCGTGACCTTGCAGAGGCTGTGGTAACAGGTTTTATCATGCAGCGGATCTTCTGGTGTCTTATGATCTCACGCCTTACATCCTAGTCTCTAACCCATCATTAGGTTGTGAGTTAGTTTACTTTCTCCGTGCCTGTTTAGTTTTTCCAGCACTATTTGTTGAAGTGACTTTTCTTTCTCCATTTTATGTTCTTGGCTCCTTTCTGGTAAGTTAACTGCCCGTGTGTACTTCTGATTTCTATTCCATTGGTTTCGACCCCTGTTTTATTTCAGCACTATGCTGTTTTGATTAAATATGGCAGCACAAAGCTCCGTTTCTTCTTTTTTTTTTGGCCTTTTTGGGTCACGTGGCACCATAAACCATAAAGCACACTGATGAAAATATAGGCAGAATGCTTCAAGACTTGGACCTCTGTGGCATCTTCAGTGATCTGATACCACTGGCAAAGACAACAAAATAAAAATTAAATGAATGGGTCAACCTAAAATTAAAGCGCTTCTGCAAGACAAAAGAAACACAGGCTAAAACTCTAAGAGCTAACAGGATGGGGGATTATTTTTTGCAATCAACACATCAAAGGATTTGATATCCAGGATATATCAAGTATTGACAAAGATCCACAGCAATAACAACAAAATTCAAAACCCCTATCAAAAAACTGGGAGAGGGTATCAACAGGCGCTTCTCAGAGGAAGACGGACAGATGGCCAGTGGGCACAAGAAAAACTGACCAGAATCACTTATCAGAGAAATCCAATCAAGAGGGCAATGAGATACCATGTCACACCACTGAGGATGGCACATATCAAAAATAGGGAGAACGATCTGTGTTGGCAGGGATGTGGTGGAAACGAGCTTTCATCTGCTGCTAGTGGGAATGTTGTCTGGTTCACCCCTTGTGGAAAACAATATCTCAGTGAACTTTTAGTTGCCATGTGCCCAGCAATTCTACTTTTGGGTATCTACCCCCAGGTCTGACCTGTGGGAGGAGCTGGGCATCTGCTCTTTTAGAGTTTGGCTGGTTCACTCGCAACATTCTGGGTCCATCCAGGTCCCACTGTGTTGCTCAAGGACGGCCTGGGTGCTGTTGGGTCACATCGGCTCACTCACACCGGGGTCTTTAGGATGGGTGAGGATGGCGAGTTCTTACAGGCTCCTGCATGGTGTCGCCTGCTTGACAATCTAACCCTACTACTCTGTCTTGAATTAACTCTTTGTACTACAAAAGCTCTATATCCAATGGAATATTGTCTGTAGTAAGTGTTATCTATTAATAAACAAGTCACAAAGACTACTAACATGGTTTGTCTTTTTCCCCAAAAGTTTGCTACCATCCCTTGCTTTTAAGTTGCATCTCTACTAGACAGCAGGTAGCGCTGGCTTATACATTCCAGCCATTTCTATTGTGGAATTGCTTTGCAGATGTTATAAATGGGAAGATTCTAAACATTAGGCTTTTATTTTGCTTATATAGTCTACCTTTTCCTCTCTTGCTCTCTCCCTGCGTACTTCAATGTTAAGTAGTTTTTAGAATTCCATTTTTAACTATATGTTTGCTTTTCATCAGTAACACTTGCATTGTTAGTTTGGTGTTGCTGTAGGAATTTCAGTTAACATGTAAAAATTTTAATGTGTGACAGGCTACATTAGCCATGGAACTCTCAGAATGGAGGTTTGCAGCACTCACATTGCTGCGTGTCTCTGACCACCATCCAGCCGTGACCTGTTCTCAATCTCACACTGGCACATGTACTTACTAGGCAGTAATTCTCCAGTTCCACCACCTCCTCAGTCCCAGTCACCAGCATCTGCTGTATCTGTGACTTTAATCACCCTGTGTACTCATTTCTCGTTAATGGAATTCCTATGTACTTTGTCTTTGTGATTGTCCTATACCGCTGCGAATATCTTTAAAATGTTAGTTATGGGGACCAAAGAGATAGGTTGCTTGTGAGTCACAAGCCCATCACAATCACACATAGACCATATGTGATTGTCCTGTGTCACTGCAAATATCTTTAAAATGTTAGTTATGGGGACAGAAGATAGGGATCCCACAGAGTTTTATATTCCTTTTGGGGGTTGTTTGGGGGGACCATACCCAGCAGTGCTCAAGAACTGCCCCCCAACTTGGTTCTGGGGGTTGCTCCTGGTGGTGCTGAGAGACCATGTGGTGCTGGGGATGGAACCCAGACCTCCCATGTGCAGAACATGTGCTTCAACCCTGTGACTTTCCCCGGTTTTGCAGTCTGGTTTTGCAGTTTTTTTTTTTGGAGGGCGGCACACCTGGTGATACTCAGGGGTTACTCTTGGTGTGCTCAGGAATTACTACTCATGGACCAGGGGACCATATGGGGTACTGAGAACTGAACCCAAGTCGGCCGCCTATGGGGGCAAGCACCCTGCCCTCTGTATTTTATTTAGGCCACACTAGATAGCACTAGATAATGTTGTACTGTATTTTCCAGCCCTTGTTTGCATTCTTATGAAAATGTTATATTTTTATAAATTTGTATTTATTTATTTTTATGCTTTTTTTTGGTCGCACCCAGCAATACTCAAAGGTCACTCCTGGCTCTGCACTCAAGAATTACTACTAGCAGTGCTCGGAGACCATAAGGGATGCCAGGGATCAGACTCGGGTCAGCTGCGTGCAAGGCAAACGCCCTCCCTAGTGTCTATCTCTCCGCGCCCCACTTATGAAAACTTTAGTTGTTCGTCTTCTCTTGAATAAGCATTTTCTTTATCAAAGATAAACATTTTGTGAAGGGTATTGTGAAGCGGGGGAGAAGAGTGTGGTAGGTACTTTTTATTCGTTTTTGGTGACTGTGGTGAAGAGAATGTGAGACACTACCAGAGAGGTGAGTGTGAAGCCACTCATGTCCACCCTGCTTTGTCCACAGGTTCCGGCAAACCCACCATGACGATGAAGCTGATCCAAGTTCTTTGGTTACTGCTGTTCGCCTGTCCGAATTGAATCTCGCAAAGTATTGTCCAGCAGGTACTCTATAACTGACCCCCTCAACTTACCCTACCTTGTGTCCACGTTGTCCAGTTTGGGGCTGCTACAGATGATGGTTCTTTATCAATATTTACTGAATTCTGTAATATCAGCACTCTGCCGGGGAGGGCACAAGGTCCCTCTCTCCTAGAGCTCATTAAAGGTGAAGGTGCCAGTCGATGAGTCACACCAAGCCCCCTGTAGGACCAATGAATTGTGGGTGGGACAAAAATGGGCTGATGATGGTGTGGCAAGTCTTCCTAGGACTGATGATGTCACGGTTTTGTCACTAGTACAGAGCCCCAATGAGGCTGTAGAGAAGCCTGTATTCCGAGGGCTGGGCTTACTTGAGCAAAGCAGGGGGCAGCTGAATGGCAGGTAAGTGGTGTGGGCAGGTCAGGCGCAGGTGGGAGCAGACCTCACCCCCCAATGTGGAAGAGCCTGAGTAGCAGATGTCCCTGAGATGTTTTAAGCGAAGGTTCTGGAGAGATTTATTATTATTATTATTATTATTATTATTATTATTATTTTTGCTTTTTTTGGTCACACCCTGCAATGCTCAGGGGTCTCTCCTGGCTCTGCACTCAGGGAATCACTCCTGGCAGTGCTCGGGACACCATATGGGATGCTGGGGGATCGAACTGGGTCGGCCGCATGGAAGGCAAATGCCCTACCCTCTGTGCTATCGCTCCGCCCCAGGATGTACATTTTATTTTCATTATCTTTGCCTCACTCCAAATGCTCCCTCACCCTGCCATTAGGCCGAGCCAACTGGCACATGTGAGCGTTACAGGATGTCAGGAGGTGAGGGGGGAGTGGCTCAGTCCCACAAACACAAACAACACTAGAGAAGAAATGCCCTGTTGCCGTGCTCTAGATGAAATGAGGGGGCCTGAGCAGCTTATGTAAGGAGAATGTTGAATAATAGGAAGGGAAGAGACATCCCGGAATAGTCCTTTCCCTTTACAGACTTGGGAAGAAAAATCTCTCATACACATGGGGTTTCCCATTGTATAACTAATCATTTATTCACCTAATTTTTGTAAGAAGATAGTAAAGGATACATCTATTTTTATTTTCCAGCAACCTTCTTTTTTTTTTTTTTTCTTTTATTTTGCTTTTTTGGGTCACACCTGGCGATGCTCAGGGGTTACTCCTGGCTCTTTGCTCAAGAATTACTCCTGGCTCTGCTCAGGGGACCATATGGGATGCCGGGATCGAACCAGGGTCCGGCCACATGCAAGGCAAATGTCCCTACGGCTGTGCTATAGCTCCGTCTCTCCAGCAACCTTCTTGAGTTGCCCTGTGCTTTGCTAAATAATCACATCTTCATCTTTGAGATCAATTGTCATCTGGATAATGTATTATTGAATAAGGTTTAAGAAAGTTATTTTTAGTGTACTTCCCAATATTGATAGATGAATGAGACTTGAGATCAGCATATAGTATAGGAAGACTGTGGCTTTGTTTTTTTTTCCTCATTCTGAAAATTAATCTAATTTTGGATAAAAATAATATTGATTTTGGCCCTTAGGTGTTTGTTCTCTATGTCTTTATCTCTATTATTGTAACTTCACTCATCTGAAATTCATTGAGGACAGAGATTAGGACATTGTTCTGCAAGTGTAGATCTGGGAGTCTGAGAGTGTGGCTACTGGTCATGTGACTAGCAGATATGTGACGTAAGACTGATCTGGATCATGAATTACATAAGGGAGACATAGCTCCTGATTATAAGTCTTTAAAAAATTGTACAAACTTGATTCAAATGCATTACTTCACTTCCTTCTTGTTTCACATAACCCCTCCAAAATTCAAATTGCATGTCAACTCCTATTTCAGTTTCAATGTTGCAGAATGAGACTGGACAACACTCAGGAGAGTGGATATCCCTGCTTCAGTTTCAGTTTTGACTGAAAAAGGAGTCCCCAGTCATCCTTGCCAACCTCTGAGAACCCTGTGGATTAATTATCAGCTTTTGTCTCTCTCCCTAGGAAAACATGTTTCAGCGGATGGTAACAGCTGTGAAACCTGTCCGAATGGCACTTTTACTAAACACAATAATTCCTTAAAGACTTGTTCTCCCTGTACTGACTGTGAATCAGGTACTGAACCTGGGTCCCTTCCCTCATGCAGAGGTGATCTGGTGGGATTATAGTCAACCTCAAATTAGCATACTTCGAGTCTATTGCTCCTGACTCCTTATCACCCTGGTTTTATGATGATTGACTTAGGTTCAGAAAAGAAAATGAGAAATCACACAATGCATGCTGTGCGTCAGGGAAATCTTCAAAACTGCCACAGGGAAGGTTGGGGGGCCCTCAACTGGCCCTGGAAATAGACACCTTGAACGCCCTGCCTGCAGTGCAGATGGCCAGGAGTGAGCTGAGGCTATCTGGAGCCTGGGCCCGGAGCTCTTGGCCACGCTCTGCTCCTCTCGCAGCCGAAGGGCCAGGCCCTACGGAGTCACCCAGGGCTTCCTCTCAGCTCATACCCAACCTTCCCAGTAACCCCGAGACCTTGCCCGGACTCTCCATCCGGATTTTCCCTCTCCATCTAGATTCCGTACATAATAGAGTGTGGTTCTTTTCCTGCACTTCTGTGCATTAGTGACAGTGGACAGTGATGGTCATTTATGTGTCCTGTATGAGTTGCTGCAGAAGCTGATCCACAGAACTGTAGAGAGTGAGTTGGAAGAGGATTGGAGGGTGACAAGTAACTGAAGATGAGCAAACCCTGCATCTGGGTTGCAGCGAGAGCAAAATGGGGAGGGCACCTGCCTTGCATAAAGCCCGCCCAAGTTCAGTCCCTGGTACCACCTGTAGTCCCCTGAACCCACCAGGAGTGATCCCTAACTGCAGAGCCAGGAGTTAGCCCTGAGTACCACAGGTGTGCCCCCCAAACAAACAACAATCAGAAATGTCTGCTCCGTTTTCAGCAGGTAGAAAGGAATTGAGACCGTGCAATGCCACCCACAACACAGTGTGTGGATGCAAACCTGGCAGGTGCCCTGCAAAGGATTCTTCTGAGGAGTGTGTACCTTACGAAAAGGTGAGCTCGGCTGAGGCGTTTCCACCGCACTCTCTTGTTCTCTCACCTGCTTGCAAGCAGCCTCTGTCCCTTAGAGTGTCCTGTGCCTGTGGGTTTCTGAGCTCCGTGGGCCCTTCCACACGTTCCCCCACAAGCTCCTTTCTGTGTCCCGCATGAGTCGCTGCAGAAGTTCTGCTGATCCACAGAACTGTGGAGAGCGAGTTGGAGAGGGGGCTGGGGGCGACAAGTGGTTGAAGCTGAGCAGAACCTGCTTCTGGTGGGAGAATTATCCACATACATGTGGGTGATTTATCATCTCCTTCCCTACCTGCCTAGCACACTTGTCCACTGGGCAGAGTAACCTACTGTTTAGGTAGGAGCCCTGTACAGACTTGTGGGATTTTTTTAAAAAATTTCTTTTCAAAGCAGAAGTTAAAAAAATGAGTAATGCAGCCAGGTTCCTATTTGGTCATCAAGTGTAATCCTTAATGTTCTTTCAGGCAGACCCAAGGCCCATCAAGGCGAGAGTCCCACACTGAGTCAGGAGATCTAGCCCCTTCAGGAGACCACTCACTCCTTCAGCCAACAGAGTCCATCTTCCCCAGCTCTCAGACCCCACCACGAAATGCTTCTTTAACCAGGTTATTGGGGATTAATAGCAATTTGCTCTTCTCTGACTCTCTAGGTTTGCTTGATTGGTAGTTCGGTGAGACAGCAGAGGACTTCTTCCTCATTTAACAGGACAAGGGGCCGGAGTTATACCACAGCGGGTAGAGAGTGTGCTTATTCCCAGCCAACCTGGGTTCTCTCCCTGGCCTTCCATATCGTCCCCTGAGGCAGCCAGGAGTGATCCCTAAACACAAAGCCAGGAGTAAGCCCTGAGCACTGCCAGGTGTATCCCCAAATAAACAAAATTCAGGAAGACAAGACGTTACATGTCCAAACTCTTCCTGACGGTTGGCCTAGAGTGAGGTTCATCTCAGAGGTCCCTTCTGCAGCCCAGGAAGTCAGTGCAGACCCGGGGCCTGCTGCGGGAGTCAGCTGCTGTGGGCTCAGCAGGAACCAGGGACTGGTGCGCTCGGACCCTCTTCCTCCCACTGCCCTGACGCTGATAGTTCTTGCTCTGCCCTTTTCTCCGGTCATTGGGCAGCACCAGGGACCTCCCTTCTTCTAGCATTTCCTGCCAGTGGTCCCTCTTGGGAGGGTCTCCATTGCATCCTCCTTGTGTTTCTAACATATAGCCCAGTGATTTTGTTTGATTTTATTACTTGTTGTGTTTTGCTTTTTTGGGTCACACCTTGGCAATGTTCAGGGGTTACTCTTGGCTCTGCACTCAGGAATTATTCCTGATGGTGCTTGGGGATTATCTTGTTTGGGTGCTTGGGAATTATTCCTGATCAGGGATGCTGGGGATCAAACCCGGGTTGGCCGTGTGCTGGGCAAACACTCTACCCATTACACTATTTGCTTTCAGACCTCCCTCATCGTCTAATGAAACTGTGGTGATTGTGATTATTTGCCCGGTGGTGCTTTTCCTGCTGCTGCTGCTGCTGGGTATAATTTATCTTTGCCAAAAGAACGACCCTAAAAGTGAGACCCTTTTACACAAGATGTGTGCTTCGGGAGAGGGGTGGTGCGGGAAGTTGAGGCCAGCAGGGAGGAAGGTCTAGAAGGTGCAGCTCTCACGCGTCATGGGAGGTCGGGGATGGACACTCTGTCCCTCCCTTCCTGATGCTGCGTCCAGCCACTAGTGCTCACCCTCCAACCCCCACTTTCCTTGTCTTACCCCTCTCTTTGTGGGATCTCCCTGGTCTCCTCTTCCCCCCATTCATGGCGTCAGTGTCCCTCACCCCTCTGGGGTTGACAGTCATGTTCCCTGCCATGTCCTGACTGCCGGCCAGCCCCTGGCTCTCAGGCCCAGTGGGGGCAGGAAATGGGAGCAGAGGAAGCTGTGCCTCCCGTGCTCAGAGCGGAAGCCCGCAGAGATGGGGTGCCTGTACTTCATCCCGTGCTCAGAGCGGAAGCCAGCAGAGATGGGGTGCCTGTACTTCATCCCGTGCTCAGAGCGGAAGCCGCGCAGAGATGGGGTGCATGTACTTCATCCTGTGCTCAGAGCGGAAGCCTGCAGAGACGGGGTGCATGTACTTCATCCCGTGCTCGGGCGGAATCCCGCAGAGATGGGGTGCATGTACTTCATCCCGTGCTCAGAGCGGAAGCCCGCAGATATGGGGTGCATGTACTTCATCCCGTGCTCAGAGCGGAAGCCCGCAGAGATGGGGTGCATGTACTTCATCCCGTGCTCAGAGCGGGAAGCCCACAGAGATGGGGTGCATGTACTTCATCCTGTGATCAGAGCGAACCGCCCAGGATGGGGTACTGTACTTCATCTCGTGCTCAGAGCGCAGCCCGCGAATGGGGGCATGTACTTCTCCGTGCTCAGAGCAGAAGCCCGCAGAGATGGGGTGCCTGTACTTCATCCCGTGCTCAGAGCGGAAGCCAGCAGAGACGGGGTACATGTTCATTTTTCCTTCCTCTCCCCTGCTCCCGGAGGCGCCCCTGAGTGGGCGCATCTTTACATGCACACACACGCAGCAGTGGGGACGCGTGCTCACTCAGGGGCACATCCCTCAGCACGTCACTCAGGGACATGCTTACTCAGTGAGCACTCAGGACGTGCTCACTCAGTTGCCCTTGGTGGGGCAGCCCCTGGCTGTACCTGCCTGCAGTGTCTCAGGGAGGGTGACGTGCAGAATGGCCCTGCCTCACTGCTAAGGTGGACACTTCTTCTCTCCTAGGTTTTCCAGACTTAAAGAACATGGTGAGTTTTCTCTGGGCCAGATCGCCTCAAGCCCTTAGAATTTGCTTCTCCTCCACAAAAGACCTGGGCTTCATCTGTACTTTGCTCCCTCTTGAAAGGAGCCCCTTACTCTGGTGGAAGAGGGTAACGGTCCCGGAGCAGCTCCGCTCGGGCCTTTTGGCCATGCTAAGCACTGCCCTTCCTGCATCTCTGGTACCCTGCTCATGGAGGGGCCAGCAGCGCTACAGACACCCTTCAGTCACACAGGGCTGTGCCAGAGGTCCTGGCCAAAGGAGTCTTTAGTGTGCTGGTCCTGTTGTGGGGTGGGGAACAGGTCCAGTGGGAAGGGGCGGGGCTGGAGGACACCCTGACCTTGCAGTCCACCTGGCTCTGAGCTCCTCATGCTGCTGCTCTTTTGCTTTCCCTAGTTCTGTTCAAGGCGCAGAACACTGGGAACTCCTGAGGGATTTGGACAACGGCATAAATGAGAGCAACAGCAGGAATGTGAACCAGGAGAACTCTTCACTGATCATGGTGGTCAGCGAAAACCATGACCTAGAAAACCAAGCACAGGCTCCAGTCACAGCTGTACCCCATGCCCTGGGCAACGCCAAGCAGGTGAGCGGGATCTGACCCTGTGGAGGCTGCATCTGTGGAAAGGGGAAAGGCTGATGCTGGCTGAGTTTCCTGTCCTGAGTGGGACGGTGAGGCGGCAAGATAGAACCTGCAGGGCAGGGCTGCGTGGACAGTGAGGTGTCCAGTCAGGGCGCGCGGCACCCTCTCTGTCCAGCTTTCCCAGTAGCTTCAGAGTCCAGTATAGGTGAGCAACACGATAGTTTCTTAGTATTTCTGAGCCAGTTGATGTTTGCGTGTGGTTTTAGATACACACAGACAGACATACCCAGTTTGAGTTTGTGTCGATCCATTAGTTTTATTTTGTTTTTGTTAGTTTCTACACCACACCTGGCAGTGCTCAGAGTTTACTCCTGCCTCTGTGCTAAGGATCACCCTGGAGGTAACCAGGGAACCATATGGGGTCCTGAGAGGATCAAACTGGGGCCAGCAGCCTGCATGGAAAGCTCGTCAGCCGGCTGTCTTCCAGGGCTCCCCTTCCTTCTGCATTCTTTTCTTCAATTCTTCTTTTCTTCTTTCTTTCCCTTCCTTCTTTCTCCCTTCCCTCCCTATCTCTTCCCTCCTTTACTTCCCTTCTCTCTTTCTCTCTTTCTTTCTCCTCTCTTCTTTCTTTCTCTTTCTCTCTCTTTCTTTCTTTCTTTCTTTCTTCCTTTCTTTTTTTTAATTAAATATTTCATTATACCACCATGAGATATACAATTACAAAGTTGTTCATTTTCAGAGGTTTCGGTCACATAGTGTTCCAGCACCCCGCCCTCCACCAGTACCCATTTCCCACCACCAATGTCCCCAATTCCCTCCCCCTCCATAGCCTGCCTAAATGGCGGGTTCTTTATCTCTTTTCTCTCTCCCCTCTCTCTCTTTTCCTTCTCTTACACATTGTGGGTTGCACTACCTACACTTACAGGCCATCATGTGCAATTTTTTGCCTGTATTTAATGTTCAGTTCTAGGTTGGTATTAGCCCTTTTGACATTTATTCACACATCTTTCCTTCTCTGTCTTACCTAACCTCTGACTCCCACATGTTTGCGGTAGTTTCCACTTTTGCTAAGACCTCCTGATCCACGATTCGCCTGACACTGGATTTCGGTGTCATAATATGTATTTATATATTTATGTCATGCAAATAAATGCAGTCATTCTATATCTCTCTCTTTCCTTCTGACTAATTTCACTCAACATGATCCTTTCCATGTCCATCCATTTATAGGCAAATTTTATAACTTCATTTTTTCCAACAGCTGCATAGTATTCCATTGTGTAGATGTACCACAGTTTCTTTATCCAGTCATCAGTTCCGCGGGCATACTGGTTGTCCATATTGGAGGAATGTCCATATTGTTTTCCAGAAAGGTTGTACAAGTCGTCATTCCCACCAACAATGTATGAGAGTCCCTCTTTCCCGCATCTATGCCAGCACTTGTTCCTTTTTACCCATTTGGATATGGGCCAGTCTCTGTGGTGTTAGGTGATATCTCATTGTTGTTTTGATTTGCATCTCTCTGATGATTAGTGATTAGGAGCATTTTTTCATATGCCTTTTGGCCAATTGAATTTCTTCCTTGTCAAAGTTTCTTTTTCATCTCTTCTCCCCATTTTTTTAATGGGGTTGGCTGTTTTCTTCCTATATAGCTGTACCAGTACCGGATATATCCTGGATATTAACCCCTTATCAGATGGGTATTGGGTGATTATTCTTTCCCATTCTGTGGACTGTCTTTCTATCTTGGTCACTGTTTCTTTCGAGGTGTAGAAGCTCTTTAGTTTCATGTAATCCCATATGTTTATCTTTTCTTCTAGTTGCTATGTTAATGGTGTTTCACCTTTGAAAATATCTTTAGCTTCAATGTCATGGAGGGTTTTTTCCTATATTTTCTTCAACGTTACTTTATGGATTCAGTTCTGATATTGAGATCTTTAATCCATTTTGATCTGATTTTTGTGCAAGGTGTTAGACACAGGTCCAAATTCATTTTTTTTTTTTTGTAGCTGTCCAGTTTTCCCAGCACCACTTGTTGAAGAGACTTTCCTTACTCCAGTTTGGACTCTTTGCACCTTTATCAAAGATTAACTGATCATGTCTTTGAGGGTGGGTTTCAGGATACTCAACTCTATTCCATAGGTCCACAGGTCTTTTTTTATTCCAATACTACACTGTTTTAATTACTACTGCTTTGTAGTACAGTTTGAGGTTGGAACGGTGATGCCTCCCATCTTTTTTCCCAAAGATTGCTTTAGCTATCCAGTGGGGGTTTATTATTCCATACGAATTTCAGGAGTGTTTGGTCAATTTCTTTGAAGAATGTCATGGGGGTATCCTTATAGGGGCCACATTGAATCTGTACAAGGCTCTGGGAGTATTACCATCTTGACGATGTTAATTCTCCCCATCCCTGAGCAGGGAATGTGTTTCCATTTTCCTCGTGTCCTCTTTTATTTCTTGAGCAGTGTCTTGTAGTTCTCTTTGTATAGGTCCTTTACACCCGTAGTTAAGCTGATTCCTAGGTATTTGAATTTCTGTGGCACAATTGTGAATGGAATCGATTTCTTAATATCCCTTTCTTCCCTTTTGTTATTTGTATATAGGAACGCCACTGACGTTTGGGTATTGATTTTGTACCCTGCCACTCTACTATACATATCTATTGTTTCTAAGAGTTTTTGGGTCAAGAGTTTAGGGTTCTTTAAGTATAATATCATGTCATCTGCAAATAATGATAGCTTGATTTCTTCCTTGCCTATCTGGATGCCCTTAATGTCCTTTTCTTCTCTGAATGCTATGGTGAGTACCTCCAGTACTATATTGAATAAAAAGAGGTGAGAGAA
>JAJIBD010009541.1:0-100698 GCA_021461705.1 Cryptotis parvus
TTTACTGAGAGTCATGAAAGACTAATCCTAGCTTGTCTGACTTGTTTGGCTCTGGGTGTGAGGCCATTCAGTACAGCCAGCAGACTCTTGCCATCTGGACTTGGGGCCTGGGCATTGGTTTCCAGCCGAACAAACTTTAATGACTGTCTGCCAGATGGTCTCAAAATTCTAACTGCAATTAAAACCTTCTTTCCTAGAAAAAGTTTTTCAATTGCAGGCCCATAACTACAATTGCTTAAGAGGCCAGGCTTAAGAAAAAAGCAAATGGGAAGAGTTGTAGGATGAAAAATGCATGTACTGGGGCTGGAGTGATGGCCCAGCGGGTAGGGTGTTTGCCTTGCATGCGGCCAGCCCATGCCAGCTTGAGTTTGATCCTCAGCATCCCATGTGGTCTCCTGAGCACCACCAGGAATAATTCCTGAGTGTAGAGCCAGGATGAGCATTGCCGGTGTGACCCAAAAAGCAAAAAAAAAAAAAAAAAAAAAGAAAGAAAAATGCATGTACAAGAAAGCAAGACATGGGTACCTATCTTACTACATCCAGATTGAGTAGAAAGAGAAAAGTTGGCCAATGGATTCTTCCCTGGCCTCCCTACTCAAAGTGTGATTTGGTAACTTTGGTTTTTACCTAGGAATATTTCCTACCTATAATGGGAAGTTTGGCGAGTTAAACTCTCTGCTTCTTCCTTCATCAACACCTATTCTGTGTGTCGCAAGGAAGGGACTTTGTCTGTGTGACAGAGGAGAGTCCATTTTGATGGCTTTAGGTCTAGGAAATTACTCTGCATGTTTCGGAATGAGCTTCATGGAAGGAGTTAGAAGGAATTATTCCTCAAGCTGGTAGCCTTAATTACTGCTGAAATTTCAGCCTGCTATTGACTCTAAAGTTCATATTTGATAGCCCAACAGTGTTTTAAGTCAATCATTATCTACCCTTGCAGTTTAAACACATTCTTTAAGGGCTTTGCTTTGGAACATGTGAGAAGTATCAATCTAAGTATGGTCAGTTCTCTCCACCTGTTGCATGGATTATTTGAAATGTTGTGCTTATTTATACCAATTTTACATATCCTGCTATAAAATATAAATAAGAGCTTTAATGGACATTTGTAGAATAAATTCATTTTTAAACCCCACTCCCCTAAATAAAGCAGCAGGCTGCAAAACAGTAGCAGGCTGATGGCATGCATTGAAAGACACACTGAAATTATTTCTTAAATTGTTCTTAGAGTGACGTGTGAAACTTGAGAATTTTACCTAGTAGGTTAGTTTATTAGAAACTCTATTTTAAACAGGTGAACCATGAATGAATTTTATCCAGAAACTTTGTGTCTTTTTCTGGACTAAGTCTCAGCCTTAGGCTGTCAATCTCTCACCTTTAAAGACAGTAGCATCATTTCAGAGACAGCCAAGCTCTTACTTAATTCATTTTCTCAATGTCAAGAACCTCTGTGTCTCAGCAGTGAGTTTAAGGAAGCAGTGCGTTAAAATGAGGAAGGCAGTCTGAGCTAGACTCAAGGTCTCAAATGAATCATGGGCTCTTTGGAAGAGCAGTGAAACAGTTGGACCACGGGATGCTGTCAGATGCTGAAAGAAGTAGCTGCGCTCACTTCCCTTAGGGAGTGACTTTCTAGGGGAGAGGCATTTTGATTGGAACTTCCTTATGTAGAATCTTCTTCAATAATCAGTTTGTCTGTGATGGCTCTAAAATTCCTTCAGGCTCCTGCTCACAGAGAGTCAATAGGCATTCAAATACAACACCTTTATGTGCAAACATCTGAAGTAAAGACCCTTAGGAGGGTAGTATAGAGTCATAATTGCAGGGAATTTAAAGTTAGTTAGAATTTGCTATAAGATTAATTAGATGCCTTTTGTTGAGTTATTGGTTAGAATAAAATCATTGTCCCCGGCTGTTCCTGTGTATCCATTTACTTTTCATTCCTTGACTTGACACACCTTGTGTGTTAAGAACAAGGTGTTTTATTCATCCTATGAACTCTGGACAGTAGCTTCTTTTCCTGTAAATTGCAAGGCATTTATACAGTGGTGCTGTATCACTTATCCTTCATAATCCTCGTCCCAATAGGTCTGTACCCTGTTCTGATTATCTGGGTGCTGCTCCCACATTTTGGCTCTGATCCTACTCTGGGTTAGGCCCAAGTGATGCTTATTGTCCTGAAAACAACCAATATCTGAAGTTATGACTCAAAGTTTTTTTTTATTTTTCTTTCTTTTTATTTTACCAAGAGGAAGTTAACAAAAAAAAATTGTCAAAATTAGGTGAGCTCTTCCCCCTACAAAATAAAAGCTATCTTTAATTCCCCCTCTACTTATGTACACCACAGAGAAACTCCTTCACAAGGGTGAAAACTGACTTGAAAACAAATCTGGAAACTTCTTTGCAGGCTCAGATAGTTTAGGTGGGACAAAACCAGTTAGCTGTATGGTGGCAATTGTAGTGAATATATCCTTTATGAAATCTTTGGGGAAAAATAACAAATTGATGGAGCTAAAAACTATTTACCTTAGTGATAGTAACTTTAACTTTAATATAGAGAACTTTAAATGCAATCTAGAGGCCTCCTTGCTAGGGACTCCCTATATGATTCTGAATGTACCTGAGCCAGTACATAGTAGTAGGCACTTCCTATTATTCCTATCATGAGTTCCCTTGTGTGCTATTCTCTAGCCTCATATACCTAAACATCCAGGCATGGAGTAAAGTTGTCTGCTTGCCTTGGTTTCCCAGAATTCACTGGAGAGGTTTGCTCTATCTGAGCCTATGGACTATCTATTGCCCCTTGCAGGCTCCAGGCACTATCCATGTAAGCCCATGCACTGACTTCTAGAATAAGTTTCGTTAGTAAGCTATAAGTTCTTACCTTTAAAGACAATAAACTATTGTTCATGTTCTTTTGGATGTGTGCCAGTCTCTGTGGTGTGAGATGGTATTGCTGTCTTAGATGCAGGGAGAAAGGGACTCTTCATTGTTGGTGGGAATGCCGACTGTTCCTGCCTTTTGGAGAACAATATGGACATTCCTCAAAAAAGATAGAAACTGAACTTCCATATGAGTCAGCAATACCACTTCTGGGAATATGCCCTGGGGCTTCTAAATCACACAGCAGAAAACCATCCTCACTTCTGTGTTTATTGCAACACTATTCACAATATCCATAATCTGGGAACAACCAAAGTGCCTGAGAACAGATGACTGATTAAAATAACTATGGTACATCTACACAGTGGAATACTATGCAGCTGTTTGGAGTACTAAGCAGCTGTTAGGAAAGATGAAGTAATGAAATTTGCTTATAAATGGATGGACATGGTGAGTATTATGCTGAGTGAAATAGGTAAAAAGGAGAGGGGCAGACATAGAATGATTACATTCATTTGTAGGTGTAAAATAGCATAATCGTGAAACCAATATCCAAGGATAGTAGAAACAAGGGCTTGGAGGTTTGGTCCATGCATGGAAACTTGCTTCAGCCTCTTTTGGAAAAGGCAGTTGGGATAGGGAATGGACCACTATGACAAAGACGGTGGTAAATGGCCACACTATGAGAACTGTGTGCAGAATAGGTAAAGGAATAAACATGGTAACCTTTCAGTATCTGTATTGGAAGCCGTAATACCCAATGCGAGAGAGAGAGAGAGAGAGAGAGAGAGAGAGAGAGAGAGAGAGAGAAAGAAGGAAAGTGCCCACATAGAGACAGGCTGGGGGTAGGGGACAGTGAGGTAGCAGGAGGGTAAAAGGCATATTGGTGGTGGGAAATTTGTACTGATGGATGGATGGGTTTTGGAGCACTGTATGACTGAAATCCAATCATGTTAAGCTTCCTAATGGTCTATTGCACGGTTATTCAATTAAAAAAAAAGAAAGAAAAAAAAGACGAGTGCTTTTTTTTTTTTTTGGATCACCTCCCACGGGTGATACTCAGGGGTTGCTGCTGTCACTCTTGCCCAGTTAATACT
Organism: Cryptotis parvus; assembly: GCA_021461705.1. Lineage (NCBI taxonomy): Eukaryota > Metazoa > Chordata > Mammalia > Eulipotyphla > Soricidae > Cryptotis > Cryptotis parvus. Next base: position 3,978 of record JAJIBD010009541.1, read on the forward strand.
TAATTTCTGATTTAGGTACCAGAATAATGTTGGACTCAGAATGTATTTGGAAAAACTTTCCTTCTAATTTTTTGGAATAAATTAGAATTATAGGTATTGTATTTTTTCTGTTTTAGAAGTTTGTTAAAAACTCTGTAGTGAAACCTTCAGTTTTGGGGACTTTGTTTTTTTTAGATTTATGAAACTTTTTTTCCAGTTCCTTATTTGTGCTCTGTGTGTTCAGATTTTCTATTTCTTCTTGATTCAGCGTTGGAAAGTTATTGGTTTTCTGTTTGTGTCATGTGTGCATTATTGCTAATTTCTTGCAGTTCAAGTCTGCATATTGTTTAACATATTATTTTTTCTCCCAATTTTCTCTATATGGTTTATGTTTCTGGATCCGTTTTTTGTTGCTGTTCTTGTCACCATGGTATTTCCATAGATGTTTTATTACTCAAGCAGCTTTGATTCTTACTGTTGATACCTTATCTTTCTTTGCCTACAAAAAAGTTTCATCCTACTAATTCATTCTTTTATAATTTTGTGGTCACAGATTTTTCCCATTAAGGTGTATAATTATGCTTCAAAAAATAAAACATAGATGAAGAGCTATAAGAGTGGTGTCTTTGAGCTGGGCCTTTCTTTGTTTTCTCTCTCTCTCTCTCACTGTCATTCATACTCTATCTCTCCCTCTCTCTGTCTCCCCATTCTCCCTCTCCCTCTTCCTTGTTTGATTTTTTGCTGGTCCCTTTTCTGTTGCTTCCCTGTTGATTGTGTTTTTGCAGGCATCAGATCTAAGCTACTTATCCTTGTCAACACATCCGTGGCTGCCAAGGCAGCTTGCAGAGCGCGTTTCATCAGTGTGCCTGTCTCTGGTATCACTCCTGACTTCTGTCACTTTCCTCACACTTCTTAACTTTTGTTAGAAAAGGATTTGCCAGCCCAGAAAAGGACTCCTGCCCCTCAAGGTGTGGAAGTGCTAATCACACAGGTTTAGGCTCATGCTTGGCACAAGAAAACATTTTCTAGCTTTAGTGAGGGCTCCCCTCCACTTCAGTTGTAGTATGTGTGTATGGAGGGAGGGGTCCAGAGGATCTGTCTTATATATTCACCACTGATTTTTGGTACTGTTCTACTTTGCAGCTCTTTTTAAAAAAGTTTTTTGGGTCACAGCTGGCTCAGGGGTCATTTCTGGCTCTGCACTCAGAGATTATTCCTGGCACTGCTCGGGGACCAAATGGGATACTGATGATCAAAGCCAGGTAGACCTCATGCAAGGCAAATGACCTACCTGCCATGCTACCACTCAGGCCTCTCCTTTGCAGCTGCTGTGGGTCAGAGATCTCGAACCCTTTTTTGGGTGCCCACTAGAATCATCTAGGCAGATTCTAAAAAAAATCCCGATACTAAAGCCATCCTCCAGGAGAATTAAATGAGCATATCTGGAACTGGGGATGAGGATTCCTTAATATTGTTTTTGTAAATTGTGTTCATCGTATTTTTATTTACTATTTAGCAAGGGTCATAGTGATAGCATAGCGGGTAGGGTGTTTGACTTACACATGACTGATTTGGGTTGGATCCCGGCATCCCATATAATCCCTGAGCACCACCAGGAATAATTCCTGAGTGCAGAGCCAGAAGTAACCCCTGAGCATTGCAGGGTGTCACCCAAAAAAGGAAAAATAAATAAAAAAATTAGCATAACTCTCTTTTATTAATTTTTTGACCTTGTAGTTGAGGTAGCATTGTTGAAGGCCTGTTTATGTTCATCATTGCTAAGTTTTGCTTTTCCACCACCACCAATATGCCCGAGATCCTCCACGTCTCTCCTAGTAGCATTTCCATCTGCCTCTTGTTCTCTACCTGCCTCTAACCATCCTACAGCTCACCACCATGCACTGCCCCAACAGGACTTGGTGACCTTGATCTGTAGTTAAAGTTCCAGCAGTTGAGAAATTATTATCATTAGATATTTATTTGCTTGTTTTCTTTCTTCTTATATCACATCTATTTGGTATTTCTTTTTACCCCCTCTATTTCACTGAATAGGACTCCCTTTAGGTCCATCCAAGTTGTAACAAAGGCAAGATTTCATCTCCTCTCTTATCTATATATACCACTACTTTTAAAAAAATCCACTCATCTGTCATTGGATATTTGAATGGTTTTCAAACCTTGGCTATTGTAGACAGAACTTATTTCTTTCAGTTGTGATTTTTTTTTTCTTTTGTATTCTTGGGAATAGAGGCCAAGAATTGCGATCACAGGGCTTATAGGAGTTATATTTTTTAAGATGTTACCATATTTTCCATGAAGTTAACAGACAGTAGTCACACTGATAGGAAATGATGGGTCCTTTTCTCTGCATCTTGCTGACACTGACTGTTTTAGTCTTCTTGATATATATCATTCTTTCTGCTGTAAAATGATAGTTCATTCTTATTTTGACTTGATTTTTCTTATAATCAATAATGAGGAACACTTTAATATGCCTCCTGGCCATTCAAATGTGTTTTTTGTTTGTTTGTTTTTTTTGTTTTTTGCTTTTTTTGGGTCACACCCGGCAATGATCAGGGGCCACTCCTGGCTCTGCACTCAGAAATCGCTCCTGGCGGTGCTCGGGGGACCATATGGGATGCTGGGGATTGAACCCAGGCCGGCACAGGCCGGCCCTGTGCAAGGCAAATGCCCTACCCGCTGGGCTATCGCTCCGGCCCCTCAGATGTGTTTTTTGATAACATGTTTGTCCATATCCTCTCCTTTTTTTTTTGATGGGATGAATTGTTTTTTGTTGTTGTTTAAAAGCATCCTAGGTGATTTATTCTGTCCTGACCATAGAGTTGATAGCTGCTACTATAAATTAAAATACTGAAATGTTACAAAGCTGAATTCCAAGTCACAGAGGATTGATTTTCATATTCAACAACAATATAGTTTCTAGGGCTTGAGAGTACAGAGTTTAAGTAGCTTGTACTCCTTGTAACTGGCTCCTCTTCAATTCTGTCATTGCACATAGACCTGGAGCACTACTAGGACAGACCCCTGAGCACAGAGCCAGGAGTTTGCCTGGAGTACTGCCAGCTGTGTTCCAAAAATTCCTAAAAATGTGGGTATGCAGGTGCCTTATATGCAGTTGACCCAGGTTTGATTTTTGGCATCCTATATGTTCCCCTGTGAGGAGTAATTCCTGAGTGCAGAGCCAGGAGTAACTCCTGAGAGTTGCCGGATGTGTCAAAAAAAAAAAAAAAAAAATATAAAATTAATTAATTGAAAACAATAAAGTGTTCCAAACAACCAGTAGATATTTATCTAAAACATATATAGACGAGCAATAATAATAGCAATAATTTTGCACCAAATAAACTAAACATTTTTTTTGGCCTTTGCCTGTACCTTAGAGGGAAATTTAAAGAGTTTAGTAGTCCTGCAAGTGGATCTAAATCTAACATTGCAGAAAAAAATTTATGTATTTGTTCTTATGTTAGTCTCGAATTGAAAACAAGTTTCAGAGAGCATTTTGGTTTGTATTTTTAGCTAAAGCATAGAGCTCTTGGTCTGGGAGACATTGAGAATTTCAAAATAGTTAGGTACCTAAAAATACCCTTCCTGAAGTGGGACTTGAGGCCTGAGAGGGATGAATGGGGTTTTTCTTCTATATATAAAGTTGCCACAAGAAAGTCTATCTTGAATTTATATATGTTTGTATTTTTTAGAGACCCAGGAAACAGGTGTTCTGCACCAAGCAACAAAGAGAGTTACGTGGCAGGGGCAGTGAAAGAAACCTAAAAATCTCCAGGCAGAGAGATGGGACCTTTGGATTTAGACAGGAGCAGATTTCTACAGATAAAGAATGAACAAACTTGCGTCAAGGTTTTGCAATGGAGATTTGTGCTCACCATCTCCTGGCAAGCTACCCGTGTTGTATTTGATATGCCAAATACCAGTAACAATTATAGACCTCATTCTGGAATAGATTGAGGCTCTTTATGTTCCTGGAGCAATCAGATGCCCTTGGGCTCTACTAGCATGAGACAGGACATATGGAGATGTTACTGGGGCCCGCTCGAGTAAATCGATGATGAACGGGAAGATAGTGACAGTGATACAGTGATCTCCCCAAAGGCCAAATACTAGCCTGGGCCACTTGTGTCTGAGTGCTTCATCTTTCTTAGACTAGCAGAGAGGTAAATGCCTTTTAGTTCATTTTCAATGATGAAATCCTACCAGTCTTGTGTAGCTTTACTTGACTTTCTAAACTCATGCCTTTATTTACCGTATTGCCGGTGTAAATGGATCTCATTGAGGAAGAAGTTGGGGGAAGATCTTGTATCCCCTCTCAACCGGCAGAATGTATGCTGCAAGGCGCAGTGAACATATCATAGATGAATGTGAATGACTATAAATCCTGACACTTTCTTTAATCTGCACACATATTCTATGTCCTTTCCCACTTGCTGTAAAGGACCAAATGTTTTATCTTCTGCTTCTTTTGTGTGACCAAACATCCTTTGAATAAATATTTTCCAGACACTTTCTATGATATAGGCACTGTTCTTGGCTTAGGTGACACTGTACATAAATAGGCATAGAAAATCCCATGAGATTTTCATTTGGGCAGTTATGTCTAAGTTATAAATGAGGAAGTGACTGAAGGTGTTTGTGCTAGAGAGAAAAAGACTTCTATATGAGTTGCTATTGAATAGTAACAGAGCTCATTTGTAGTAGAATAGCAAGAACGACGCCTAAGGAAGGAAGGAACTTGTCTTCCACTTGGAAAAGCTCTTGTGATCTAAGAAGTGATGAGTCCTGAGTTGCTGCCAGAAAGTATCAGGGAAACACTGTGGGAGGCATGGCTTGGACTCACCTGCAGGACTTCAGCACCTCCCTCAGTGTTTGGGCTTGTGCATCAGAGCCAATGGTGGTTTGTCCACTGGTTTCTCTCGAGGTAGCGGGAGGGAAGTCAGAATGAAGAGAACTCTGCAAAGGATACCCTTGACAACATTCGGGATGTAGGTCAAGAGACTATGGCTCCCTCCTGCCTTATCTCCACTTTCTCCCCTGAGGTGCCCACCTTCATTCTCACTTTAGGACTTGCATTTTGTGTGCTATCTGCTGATCTGGGTGTGACTTCAGTTAGTCCCCACATCCTCTTTGCTTCTTTCTATTTTTGGGTCACCCTACCCTGGTCTTTCCTCATCTCTTCACCTGACTGAACTATCATTTCCTTCAAGGTACTTTCCCTCGTCCCCCAGCACTGCCGCTCTGCTATGGTTCAATACAATATGTGCTTCTCCAGGGACTGCAGAGAGAGGGGGAGGGAGGCTCGTGATAGTCAATGACAAAGTAAGAGGTTCCTTCAACCCCCCCCCCACCACCACCACCTACAATGGCCTTGATTACAAATGGTCTCTGGGAGGGAAAGCATATCTGATGTGAAAGCATTCGTTTGCCATTTTCAGTATCAGGTTTATTGAAATTGCCTAAAATCTTCAGGAATTCATTGGCAGTTGGCCTAACTGCTTAGATAATCATTTCATGTATCTTTTTCTTCCCTTTTAGTTAACAGTGACATGATGGCCACTGACAGCAATAGCGCAGTGAAGTTTTCACAGTTGTGTAAATTTTGTGATGTGAGATCGTCTACCTGTGACAACCAGAAATCTTGTATGAGCAACTGCAGCATTACGGCCATCTGTGAGAAGACACAAGAAGTCTGTGTGGCTGTCTGGTAAAGTTGCCCTTTAAAAGTCCTCTTTTTTCCCCCTTTTATAAGTAATTTGTCTATTAGTACATAGTGTCAGTGTGTCTCCATTTCTTAAATTTCTTAAACACACGTTCGTTATCCTTTAAACTACCTCTTTTTTTCAAGTATTAGTATTAGTATTTGCACTACCAGAGATCATGTACAAACAAGCACCCAGCCCTCTTTCAATTATTAAAATAGTTTTCCAGGGACAGTGTTTGCATTTGGAGCATACACAAGTGTTTATGTTGTGCTCATTGTGTATGGCGATATTCAGGGTGACCCCTGATATTTATAATAAATCTGGAAAACCTTATCAATGAGGATCTACCATTAAACTGGTCCTTTCACTGAACCCACCCCCTCTTCTCTGTCCCCCATGGTGCACTGAGGTGACAATAGAGCCTTTGTTCTTCTGAGGCAATGTTAAACATGTTTAGTGCAAGGAGAAATAAAAAGTTGATTCTCAGAATTGGAAAACACTTGTGATAATAGGGGAAGCTACTCCAGGAACCAGAAAAAGATTTCATTTACTAGCTAGAAGTTCTGGCAATGCCACTTCCAACCTCTCTTTCTCTTGAATTGAGTCACCCATTTCTTAGATGAGATTCCATATTTGCTCTCCTTATTGCAACCCACCTCTGTCACACCCATGCATACAGAAACACACATACACATCAGTCTTTGCCACTTTATCACACACAAACTCTCACGCTCACAGTTTCATTCTCACACACACTCACATGCACTCAGATGCACAAACCCTTACAAAGCTATATAACTAATGTATACATTTTTTCATACTTAATTCTGAAATTTTGAATTATCGGCTATTTTTTTAGATTATTTCTGTATCTTCTGTCCTCTTAACAAACAGGAGATATATATATATATATATATATATATATATATATATATATATACACACATATATTATATAAAAGCAAACACTTTTATCTTTCTGAGGAGTGTGAATCTTATCTTTTGGGACTTTCCACACATAGAGTTAGCCTTGATGATAGTTCTGAAAACCTTACAAATTTCTGTACATATTGTAAGATGAACTATTTTCTTAAGAACTAAAGGAATATTGTCACAAAGGTGTCCATGCCTGCCTGTTGTACCTGACAACTTCCTTTTGCCCATATCTGAGTAATAATATTGGGAAAAGGATTTTGATAAAAATTGCATTCAGTGAGGTAGGAATAGTGTGGTTAAAAGTATATAAAGCATATTATCTGAGAAATGATAGGGGCATTAAAGCGGGGTTCATCCATAAAGAGAATACAGACTATGCTTAATGATATTTGAAGGGCTCTCTGGTGTAAAATAGAATAAATTTGTTTTGCATAACTCTGAAGGACAGAGGGAATATTCATAAAATTTAAAAGAGGACAGACCTGCTTAGTGTAAGTGTAAACATTTTTATAATTGTGTTTCCTAAGAGTGGAGCAGACTTCCTTTGCTGCAGTAATCCAGTAAAGCTCAGGAGAGACTGAAATTGTCTGAAAGTGCAATGCAGGATGATGGGACGCCAGGCTAGACAATCCGAGGGCTACCTTCTTTTGTTCTGTTCTCCATAAGCATCTGTGCTAGAATTTCTACCCACTTTTGAGAGCTTACTTGATAGAAACAGGCTCCTTTAATTCTATTTGCCTCTGACCTCTAAGAACAAGTCTGAATTATTGATTACAAATCAAGTGTCTCTGGAAAAGACACTTTTTGCTGATTAAAGGAAATAGAAAGATGTGGAGCAGACACCGCTGTTTCCTCTGTAGCCCAGGTCCCAAGAGTAAATGCAGTGGCTCTTCATTAGAACTGCCTTGGTAGAGATTGACTGCTATGGAGAGGGAGTGTGGATCCGAAGTTCCCTCCCCAGTCTCACTGAGGAATTAAGCTCTCAGCTCTGTGATACTATACTGGCTTTTGAGAATTCACTCCTGAGTCCCTCCAGAGAGCTCTCTTTGTGTTCATTTATGGCCCTTTTCTGGGTAGCCAACCTCCCTTGCCTGGTTGATGCAAGGATACAAATACCTGGTGATTCTGCCTCAACAGCTCTGTGGGCCATCTTAGCTACACATGTCCCAAAGGCTCTGCTGACCCCCCTTTTTTGCATACATGTTTATGCACTTATGCACATGGGATAAGGATAGGGGAGATATTGAAACCAATCTCCCCTTCAGAGACAAAGGATGACTACAGCTAAGTTTAGGGAGTTGAAAGTTATCTGCAGATATTAAAACTGCCTGAGGCCCTGTTTGCTCCCCAGTCCCCACAGTGTTCAAGGGTCAACTATATAGTCCTTTGTTTCCTTCTTGTGCCCAGCTGTATGCAAAGATGTTCTACAAAGTTAGTTCTGCTTAACAGGAGTAAGTGGAGGAAGCAGAGAAGGTCATTAACCAGACTCAAGTAGTCTGATTCATTTCCTCTCTGTGATTTTAGTTCTCTAGGCCAACAGGAAGTAGAAAGCAAGAGCTGCCCAGTGGCCACTGCAGGTGTGTTGTATGGCACAGCTTCTCCTTTACCCCATTCCTTGGCCTCCAGAAACTACACAGCAGAGACACCAGCTTTTCATGGAAGTATAGAGGGTTCTGTTTGTCTTCAATTCATTAACAAACATCAAATTCCTCACTCTGTACATTCATGCACATACTCCCATTTCTAGGGACAGGGAGACAGGTGCTCTTGTTCCTGATGATATTTAGCAACCACTTTCTAAAAAAACTGAGGTTCAGAATGTGCCGACTTTATTTTTCTTACATACTGAGGCATTGTCAATTACATAGTTATTCATATCGTTGAGTTTCAGGGATACAGTGTTTCAGCATCAATCCAACCACCAGTGTCAACTTCCCTGGCCACTCTCCCCAAATTCCCTTCCATTCCCAGTCTGCTTCCTTGACAGGCACATTTTATAAGTTAGCATAGCATAGTTTTATCTTATGTTTGCAGTATTGTTGACTGTAGTTTACGCATGTATATTTATATCTTATGTGACATGCACTAATGCCACGTCACAAATATATATATACTCATGTCACAAATGTGCATGTATATACTTATACTAGACTTATATGCCACTCATGTGCTTGAGGACCCTGGGCCCACCCCCTGTTACCTCTCATTTGTCTCTTACATCCATCAGTTTCTTTCCTTCCCTGCCCTTTACATTTCTGTGAAGGGTAATCTGAGCATTCCCCATTGCAACCACGCATTTCCTCCTCCTGTTATTTCGTATACCACAAATAAATGAAGTCATCCAGTATTTGTCTTTTTTCTTCTGAATCATTTCACTTAACACGATAATCTCCAGTTCCGTTCAAATACCAGTGAATTGCATAATTTCACCCATTCTTGCAACTACATAGAATTCCATTGTGTATAGCATACTTTGATTATCGAATCATCTGTAGTTGGGCACATAGGTTGATTCCATATCTTAGCTATGTGCTGAGTGTGGCAATGGATAGCGGTATGTATATGTCCTTTAGAATGAAATGATTTTGTGTTCTGGGAGCAGTGCTGAGTGTGGCAATGGATAGCGGTATGTATATGTCCTTTAGAATGAAATGATTTTGTGTTCTGGGAGCATATGCAAAGGGTGGAATTGCTGGGCCACATAGAGGCTCTATTTTTATTTCCTGAGAAGCCTCCATACTGTTGTCTATAAAAGCTGAACTAGGCAATGTTCCCACAATGGATGGGAGCAACATTATCACCACATGCTTACTAATTTAGTTTTTTTATGTGTGCTATTCTTCTTGGTGTGTGATGATATCTTATTGACATCTTGATATGGAATTTTCTGATAATAAGTGATGATGAATATTTTTTCATGTCTCTAGTGGTCAACCTTTTATCTTCTTCAGAAAAAATATCTTCATTTTATCTCCCTGTTAGTTGATGGGGTTTGTGGATTTCTTTTTGTTGCTCTTTGTGAGTGTTTAATATATCTTGTATATTTATCTTTTATCTGATGTGTTCAGTGTGAATATCTTAGCCTGTGTGCCTTTAATCATGCAGAAACTTTGCAGTTTGATGAAGTTTTGTTTGCTTCTCTTTGTTTCTCTTATCTTTCCAGTAGAGTCATATCATTAAAAAAAAGCCTTGATGTCTAAATTTTGGAGCTTGTATTTTCATGTGCCTATATTTTCTTCAATGTTTTTTCTTAAATTTATTTTATGGATTCTGGTTTGACATCAGGGCTTTGATCCACTTTTAATTAACTTTTTGTGTAAGAGCTTACTTAATATAAGCAGACTCTTTAATTATATTTGGCCTTGACCTCTAAGTACATACCTGTTGTCCCCACCTCTAAGTATTGATCCAGTTTCATATTTTTTATATGTGGCTATCCAGTTACCCTAACACTATTTGTTGAAGAGATTATTTATTATTATTCCATATAATTAGCTCCTTTGTCAAAACCTGGTTGATCATAGAGATTCAGGGTTTCCCTTCAGATATTTATTTCTCACCCATTGGTCAGAGAATCTATAGTTTCAAGTTAGGTAATGAGATATCTTTCAATTCCTTGTTTCTCAGTATGACTTTAGATGATTGAGATGTTCTGTTTCCTTACGAACTTTATTTTATTATTATTTTTCTTTGCTTTTTGGGTCACACCCAGCGAAGTTCAGGGGTTAATTCTGGCTCTGCGCTCAGGAATCACTCCTGGCACTGCTTGAGGGGCCATATGGCATGCCGGATCTAACCCGGGTCGGCTACATGCAAGGCAAATGCCCTACCAGCTGACTATCGCTCCGCCCCCAAACTTTATTATTGACTGTTCTAAATCCTTAAGTATGTTGCCAGAATTTAGATTGGGGGTCACATAAAAATCTTTATAGTAATTTAGATAGAATTGTCATTTTGATAAGATTATGTCTTCCAATTCAAGAAAATGGGATATTTTCCTCTTCCTAAGGTTTTCTACATCTGTTTCCCTTCCATTAGTTTTTATTGAATCACTGTGATTTACAAAGTTACTCATAGTTGAGTTTAGGCGTACAGTATTGCAACACTGATTCCACCATTAGCGTCAACTTCCCTCCACTGTGCCTAGTTCTAGAGACAATTCTCTCCTCCATTGTCCTTGTTTTCTCTTACTAACTTATCCCCTCACCCCAGCCCCAATGCCAAGATTCCTACTGAATTCCAGTTCTCCTGTTCGTTATTTGTGTTGTCATTAGGCATTTGATATTCCTCTATGAGATTTCTTTATATCTATAGCTGTATCTGTATCTGTATCTATAGCTATATCTATATCTATATACACACACGTATGTATATGTATACACGTATTTATATGTGGTCTATATATAGACCACGGATGAAAGAGGTCATTCTGAGCCTGTTACTCTCCTTCTAGCTGATTTCACTCAACACAATACTCTTCAAATCCATCTATATTGCAGAAAATTGCATGACTTTATCTTTTCTTAAGGCTGCATAGTATTCCACTGTATATAATGATCATAGTTTCTTTATCCAGTCATTTGTTCATGGGCTTTTGGATTATTTCCATATTTTGGCTATTGTATATAGTGCTGCAATGAACATAGGACTGCAGAGTTTTCCTTCTGAATTTTCCCTTTTGGCCCTTGGGTTATATTACCAGGAATGGAATTTCAGGGTGATATGGAAGCTTAATTCATAGCTTTTTGAGGAATGTCTATATTATATTCCCAAAAAGCTGGACTAGTCAACATTCCCACCAGCGGTAAATGAGGGTCCCCTCACTCCCACATTATCACCAACACGGGTTGTTGTTGATTATTTTGCTGAGTGTCAATCCCTATGTTGTGAGGTGATATCTCATTATTGTTTTGATTTTCATTTCCCTGATGATTAGTGATATAGAGCATTTTATATGCTTTTTTTTTTGACCAAGCAAGTAGAAGCAGTGATAAACAAATGGGACAATGTTGAACCAAGAAGCATTTGTACCTCAAAGGAAATATTGATGACCAGAATCCAGAGACAGCCCACAGATTAGGAGAAATTCCTTGCTACCAGTCATCTGATGAAGGCTTACTATCTGAGATGTATGAAGCCCTCATAGAACTCCAACAAGAAAATGCCATCCAACCCTATCACAAAAAAGGGGAGAAGAGAGGAACAGCAACTTCTCCGATGAAATTTTTTTTTAGTATTATCTCTATCATTTTTGGGTTTAGTGTAATGCTAGATTCATAGAAACTGTGAAGAAGTGTTTCTGTTCTTCAATATTTTGCAATACCTTGAGGAATAAGGGTAGTGGTACATCTTCTTTGAAAGTCTCATAAAATTCACCGATGAATGCAGGATAGGCAAATTTTCAAATTCAGGCTTCCCTGTATCCAGAAGTAGAATCTTCCTTTAAAAGCTTTCCTCAGCTTTAATGAGATAAAGTGGAGAGGCATTTACCTTTAATTTACGTGGAAAAGTGTTGCTGCATTCCAAGAAACCTATCAGATCATACTATGTAACACACAATGCCCCAAGAAGCGCCCTCATTTAGTAGAAGCAGAAAAAGATGCACCCACAACCTGCAGGAAGCTCTTGCAGAAGGACTCAGTGATGCTTCATTCATCATTTAGGGAACATATTGCTTGCTAGAACACCTGCTAAAAAAAACAACAACCCTGGTCTTTATTTCACTTTTGGCCTATTCAGCAAAGCAGAATCTTTAAATTTCTTTCCTTGAATGGAAATACATACTAATGAAGCTAAGGAAGAAGTTTTACATAGTGGTGTGTGATCCGAATTCTTGTAAAACATTAGATACCAGTATGCCTCATTGCTCTGTGTGTCGTGCCAAGTTTCACTTCATTCCCTGTAAGCTCCCCTTCACTTCCTATGCAACTGTCAGAACTCTCCTTGTGCCTGCTGGACGGTTCGTCTCCGCACCTGTGAGTTCTTTCCCCAATGAGCTCAGAAGCTGCTGCTGGAGTCCATTCCGGGCTGTGGGGCAACATGAATCCCAATTTCACCCCTGCTTGGGCTAGTCTGACCTCACTCCCATGTCTTCACTCCTTCGTTGACATATATGTACGGTGCTTCAGGGTTTGCTATTGAAGTACTTAGCTGTGGGACCAGTCAGAGTTGATTTTGCTCCATGAGTAGAACCTTGCTCTTTGCCTGATGCACATCTTTTCCTGAAAGTTCCTTCTTAATTACAACCTGCCTCTCATTTTCTTTGTCCTGAGTAGGGAACTGTTTTGAGAGAGGGACAGTGTCTAAGAGTGAAAAAGCATCCTGGAACACACATGGACTTATTGTGGATGAATTCAGAATCGTGCTCAATCTTTGACAGGAAAGTTTGCTCTTGCAGAATGGACTGCAGAAACCCCTGACTTTTTTTCATACCATACTAGGTCTCTAACGTTGGGATGCTGGTCGAGACAATTGCCATGCATCTGATGAGGTTTGAGATGGAGAAAGTAGATCAAACTAACCTCAGTTAGTCAGTGTTGAACATTCTTCCAGTTGGTCAAGTTTATGGAGGGTGCAGAGGGAAACTGGGCAGAGAATCAAACGCTTTTCCAAGAATATGAGAGTTTTATTTTGGCCTTTGCAATTATAATAATGAGCATTAATCATGTCATTTTAAAATATGGTACATACATAGAGCCAACTGAGCATTTTCTGGGGCCCATGAAAAATGCTATGTAAGAGAAGGTCAGAGCCCTTAACTGAGTTAATCTCCAAATATAAGGTACAAAGTTACAATATTTGTAGAAGTAATTCATTTAGAGTAGCATAAAAATCACTGCACTGCAAAGGCAAAACACCTTGCAATTCTTTGCCAGCTGCTTTAATTTTTCTCCTTTTTTATTCCTTTCTGTTATTTGGCAAATTGCAATTCTTAATTTAGGGAGAAAAAGAGTTCCTTCCTTTTCAGCCAGCTGCTGATTGAACTATCCCCTCATACAGTACCCTGGAGCCCAGCACAGACTCAAAAGAGGAACTTTCCCAGGCTTGCTTTTGAGAACAGTTTTTCTAGACATGACCCCGATTCTTACAGATAAACTGTGGTTGCAATGTGTGCTTTGTAAGATAATCTTGAAACCATAGAAGTCTTCTGTTTTTCTATGTCCTCCCCTTTCATAACTTAATTAAGATTTAATGAATATAGCTCTCCTGCAGGGTAATCCCCAAGGAAAGACCTCATGTATGTAATCAGTCAGTGGCTCCAGAGATTAAACAAAGGAGAAAGTGGAAATGAAAGAGGAAGCCTAAGAGAACACAAGCCCACCTGCCCAAGACAGAACTAGAAGGAAATAGAGTTCACATAACTTTTCTGCCAAGAAACTCCATTTATTCATTCATTTTCTTCCCCCTTCCTAGGAGAAAAAATGATGAGAACATAACCCTCGAGACGGTTTGCCATGACCCCAAGCTCACCTATCATGGATTTGTTCTTGATGATGCGGATTCTCCAAAGTGTATTATGAAGGAAAAAAAAGAGGTCTGGTGAGACTTTCTTTATGTGTTCCTGTAGCTCTGAAGAGTGCAATGACTACCTCATCTTCACGGAAGGTGAGTTGACTTCTCTTATGGGCCGGGGGACTGACATTGTAGGTTTCTTCTGTCCTTTGGTTTGAGCCTTAAAGTTCATTCCACTATGGTCAAACATGGAGGAAACTGCCACTCTGGAAGTAGTAGGAAGCCTTCATGTGGGTAAAGATGTGCTTAGGGTGTGGCTAGGTCAATTATCTCATCAAATTTGGTGTTACAAGTAGTTTTTATTATTCAGAACATGGCTTTCCAAGCACCAGCAGATTTGTTCAGCAATTTCTTGACAGTGCACCAGCAGGTTTGTTCAGCTGTGCAGGTTCTGGGGCTGTTCCCAGGTTCCTGAGTCAGAAACTCTGGGTACAGGGCCCAGCAGTCTGCGTTTTCACAAGCATTCCAGGTGATTCTGATTCAGGGGAAATTGGAGAGTCACTGGTCTAGAAATAGGAGGCAGCTGATAGAGGACGGGGATGTGCTTTATATTCACCCAAGCGTGTTTGTGTACAGTCTTTGTTTTCTGGCCTATACTCATTTCTAAAGTCTATGGTTACTATTATTGGTTCCATTTATTGAGAAGAACTGAAATATATGAGCAGCGGAATAAGCAAAAGTTTTTCCCAGGAAGATAGGGGGAGGGCTAGATTTGCTATTAAGCTTGCTGTCTTCAAAGTTTAGATAGTGATCTCTGAATAAAGCATTTGTTCAGCTGAAGGGAAGGCACACACTATTCCATCAATTAAATTAACCATAGATTTGTTGTTGTTGTTGTTGTTGTTGTTGGGAGGTAGTTTGGAATCATACTAAGGAATGTTTGGAGCTATTCCTGGCTCTCCCCATGGGACCATGAGATACCCAGGATTGAATCAAGGTCAGCCATATGCAAGCCAAATATCTTAACTCTTGTATTATCTCTCCAGCCTCCTAACAATTGGTTTTAGTTACAAAAATAGTGTGTTTGTTATAAAAAGTTCAAATAAAAAAATAATATATACAATTTTAAGCAAAAGCGTACTAATCTTACCACCTTACTCCCAACTCATCGTCTAATCTGTGTTGTAGTGTTGAATACATGTGTGACTTCATCTTTCTTCTTCCTGCACTGCATTCCCTACCATCTCCTTTCTACCCCTTCCTAACCTCCCCTCCATCCATGCATCAGTTTATTCACCCGCCTTCCTTCCATCTCTATGTTTATCTACCTATTGCCCCCACTTATTCACATTTCAGTGCAAGTATTTGTACATTTTGTAAATATATGCCAATATTTTTTATGCAACTCATTTTCCTCCTTTGAACATGAGCCTATATGGGCATACTATCTTTGTCTGCTGTTCCAGAATATAGATTATCACTCTGACTTCCATTCTTGATGTGGTGAATTCATGGTGTCTTCATTTTTCTACAATGATGCAATGAATATATTTTTTCAAACTATTTTGTATGCATGTGTGTATATTTCTGCTGGATATACTTGAGAAGCAATATACATTTTAAATTTAGGTGGCCACTACAAAATTCTTGTCTCCTTCCTCCCTCCAAATCTAAGGATAGGATGTGTCTTCTCCAACACTGTAGATTACAAGTCTTTTAAATTTGCCAGAATGATAATGAAAATATTCTCTTGACTTCAGGAATGTAGATTCATAACAGGGAGAGTTCAGATCAGCCCCAGAACAGGTCTGACTTTCAATTGAACAAGTCCCTTTGGGACAACAACACTGAGTTTCCATGCTTTCCTTGTTTCTGTGTGCATCCCTGCTATGGGACACAATGTGTCTTATGACGCAGACTCACCTCTTTCTTCTCTTGTGCTTCATGTTCTGCCAGATTTCCCCTACCTGGGACAACTCCTACAGGCATAAAAGCAGTCATGTTTTGCGCACCACTTTTTAAAATCACTCCTCACATTGTTCTTTTCTCCTCTATGCTCCACTTTTCTCATTCTACCTATGTCATCTGAGTTAAGAGCAAAGATATAACTAGAATAAATTGCATCAAAACACAATCAAACTGTCAAATTTCCCTAAGGAATTTGCCTTTATAAAGAAAGTCCTGCTAAGCAGAAGGAAATCACTTCTAATAATAGAATTTCCAGACATGTTTACTATGATCTATGAATTTTTTCTTTCCACTTATATACTATACTAGTTTGTACACAAAAATGAATTTATGTCATCTCAGAGAATCAATGTTGATAATTAACTAGTAAGTTGTGGTTAGATAATTATATTTATTAATCTTTAAGTCTATGTTAACTTTTAAGACAATAATAACTTCAGTTTTCACATATTTCAACCCAGGTGATAATCATGAGTCAATTTTCATATATTCCTTTTTATTAACTATGAGATTATTTCTTTTCATATATAGTAATATAAGCAAGCATGGAGTTAATTGTTTATTATGCATAACACAAGAAATTCATCGTGGTTGATTTCTGAGTCTGGATAAATTCTTAGCACTGCGGGGGTGGGTATGCCTTTGGTCTCAAATGATCTGCGGGTAAGGACAACAGATTTTTAAAACTTTTTAGAAATCACATGCTACAAAATGCATGAGGTGAAAATAGACTTTCCTTTCATGTTATCCTGTAATTGCCCAACTATTGGTAACAGCTGATCTTTCTTACACAGATATTTTTCTGCAAATGGCATCCTAAACTTTGGAAAGGATATCACTGAAGTCATTTAGACGGTATATTCATTTAAATAAGGTAGAACTCACTCTTGTAAAATATGGGGTTCACTGAATCGTGACAAATGATGCATACAGTTGGGTAACTATCGCCTTCAGTTTCTTGACTGTAACTACAATCTCTCGACTCCCAATGAGTCCCCTTTGGCCATTTAGAGTCCATTTATCAGATTTTATTCCAGTTTTCCAACTTAATTACTTTCTGTTTTTACTATTTTTATATTCCTTAACCTATTGACTTCAGCCTTGAGAAGAACAGACTCTGCCCCCACTCTTAGGTGACATGCTTCTGCTGCATTCCTCTGCCTTTGAAAGCTCTTGAAGTGTCTACTCTGCTGTATGTGGCTGCGGTTTTCTCTGTCAGTGTAGCTCATGCAATGAGTGATGGTGAAACTTGGTGGCCGACTTTAAGAATCAAGGCTGTTATAGTAGCACCAGACTGCCCATCTGCCCATCAGCCTTTCTGCACTAACACTGCCTGTTAGTCAGAGTAGACCTGAACCAAGCCTAGCATGTGGTGGTTGGGTAACTAAGCTTCCCTGTTGAAAATGGCACATCCATTTCACCACAACAGTATGTGGTCATTGATCTCCTGCTAAACTTTGAAGAATCAAATATAAGCATTCCATTTTAAAACCCACAAGCTTTGTAACTACCCATCATATGGTGAGTCAATAAAAAAAAAAGTAAAAGCACTCCATTTTATTTCATCAGTGGCTTCCAAGTGCACTTAGAAAAGACAGTTTAAACCCGAGCCAGAAGATGATTTTTGCTGTTTTAGGTGAGATGGATATAGCCTAGGACAGTGGGTGAGATGGGCAGCTAGAGGCGGGGTTCCTGGGCATAAGGTTTGTACGTCACTCATTAGATTTGTCTTGTAGGCCAGTTATTTGACGTTTCCATTTTTTGACAACATCTGTGAATGAAAATACAAAGACCTCTGTGATGTTGTAGAATGAACCAGATCAATGTACGTAATGATTAATATATTCCCACACATAAGTCACACATAGGTATTTACAATAGCTCCTGGTACAGGATTCCTAGCTGTTAGCTCTTAATATCGTTCAGTACTTGTATAGAGGTGCAGTACTAATACTTAAACTAGGACATGAGGCCAAGAATATTCAGGCCTTAGGTCAGCCCTGGTGTTAAGTAATGACCGTGGTAGGTCAGCCATACATTTGAACCCCCTTACTCTCTAATAGGAGTTTCAGAGGGTTTTTTATCTTGCTTTAATCCCTTTGTCCAGTTTCTTTTTTTCTCTACATGCCTTCACAGAGGCCAGGGGAGCAGGCTGAGTGTAGGATTTGTAATCCAAGCTAACCACATCTCTGACATCGCTGGATAATATTACCAATTAGACATGTTGTTCCTGATTTGATTCAGAGTCACAGCAGGAGGCAGCTAAATGAAACTGGAACAACTCACAAGAGCCTTTCAGATCAGTGATTAGGCTGATCGTAGCTCAGTACTTGCCAATGGGATTCATCACTCTTCTTTTTTAGCTGAAAGCTTGCTTTGGGGCCACGTGACCTTCTCATTGGAGGGCCATACCACTGTGGACCAACTGGCACTAATAATGATACTTGTCAATCATCTGGGGTTGTTGTGTGGACTGAAGGATGGCATTTTGGAGCATGCCCAGCTCTGCTGGCACACAGTCAGTGACTGCTTTCTTCCTCATTCTTCCCTGGGTAAGAAAACCATACTTGCCAAGGAGCACTGCTCTTTCACAGGGTGAAAGCAGTTACTGCTCACAGGGTTCACAATCCAGTAGCAGGAGTGGCACTGGGGATCTTAGTAGTAGTCTAGAAGCTTGGGCCTTGCTGGTACCTGTTGTACTAGCATCTGCCTTATAATAATGTTTTTGACTGATTTGTTTGCATACTGAAATGAAAATCACAGGCGTGAACTCACCTAGCTGGGAATGGTGGTTCTCAAGAACCAGAGAAAGGTTTGTAAATTTATTCTTGTAGTTTGCTAATCAAATCAGCCTAAGAGACATGCATTTGGCCTTAAATGTAGGCATTCTAAAATAAATATACATCGCTCTGTGAATTCAAGAAACAAGTCTCTACGGAAAGGTGGGAGTTTTTCCAAAGTCATTGTGAAGTTCCAGTCCTACCTTGGATCTAGATGTAGAGATGACCAGGCACCTTTTCAGTGAAACATTTTCTGTTTAGTTGAAAACTTAGTGGTGCATCTGTGACTTTGATCACCTAATAACTTTCAAAGCAAGAAGACATTTAGAAATGCTTTCAAAATGCAATTCAGAAGATGTTCCAACTTGACTCAACAAGGGATATGTTTGGTAGCCCTGGGGATCTCAGACGTGACATAGAATATCTTTAAAAGGTGTCATTACAAAGAGTCTATCTGAATGAGTTTATTCCTCAGTTGTTTGTTCTGATCATCTGCTCTTGGTTTAGGGAAAGCAAGAAGAGACTAATGGTGACTGTGGTGAGTGTACAGTGCTAAGTACAACTCCGTTGTACTTTAGCAGGGCATGGTACACTTCTTCTGATTGTGAAGTTGACTTTCTTATTGTAGAATTTGAAGGCACCACAGTCATCCGGGAAAGAGAATTAGCATGAAGCTCTAAGTCCCATATTTTGTAAAGTTTGATTTCAAGGCCAGAGGTCCACCCTTGTGTCAGCAGGTCAGCCATTTATGCACGCAGTACTGTCACTTGGGCCCCACCCTGTTCCTTAACTGAAGACCAGACTAGGTGGTGCCATGTATCATGGCTAGGCTGTGGGAATCTCACGACAATGGTGGTCATGTCCATTGTCCAGGAGAGAGCCCCTGTGGTTGAATAGTCTGTGCTGACCTCCTTTAACGTGTTGCCTTATCTCCCAGAGTAATAACTTTGTTTTCAGCCTCATGTTTCACAAGTTACATTTCAAAAGTATTGAGGAATAAATGACAAATGCAATTAAAGATATTTTAAGTTTACATTGTGATGATTTGATACACATGTTATGAAAGGATTCTATCTAGTTAAGTATTACATTCATCACCACACATACACTTGTCTCAGTGTGTAGGAGTGATAGTTAAGTTCTATATGCACAGAAAACTCCAATTATAGTATTATTAACAGTAATCATTATGTTTTACATTAGACCTCTTGAATCTATTCATCTTAGAGCTTAAAATCCCTTTTACTACCTCTCCCTACTCCCCTTCTGATATCCCCAGGCCCTGACAACTCTCCATTTCCTGGAGCAATAAAACATTTAGTTTTATTTTTAATTCCACATAAGTAACATAGGCAATCTTTATTAGTCTTTTGTTGCTTAACTTATTCCCATACCATGCCTTCTAAGTTCATTTTCCTTATACATGCTCAGATTTTACAGTCCTGAGACTTATTATATAAATTCTTACAATATATGAATTATATAAAATTCAGACTTATGATTTTCAGACTTATGAAGTCATCAGGATTTCCAGGAGTGATTAATAGACCAGAGTGCATATCTACCAAATCTTTTTCCATTAATCTTTTGACTGATAGGTTGTTTCCGTATCTTGCTTATTATAATTAATGTTGTGATGACTGTGGAGGGTATAGATATGTCTCCAAGATCCTGGATTTCCCCTTTCCTGTGGAAATGGATTCAGAAGTGGAATTTTTGGATCACAGGGTAGTTCTATTTTTAACTTTTTAAGGAACCACCGTTCCTCCTGTAACTACCGTGACTGCACCCGAGGATTTCGTTTCATATTTAGGGGGAGACCCTCAACTGTTCCATGCTCCAGTCAGGGTGGAGAGGAATGCTGTTTATTAGCTTTACACACCTTATCTAAGAGACTCACTGTTGTTGGGCACGTGACTGGTTACTAAACTATAGCATAGTCCTGCTATCACCAAGTCTTTGGCAAACAACACAACCTCTCTCTTGCACTGTACAAGAGATTGTGAGGAGTGATGTTTATCAGTGACAGACAACAGGTTGCTCATCTTGTGAGAACATCACGATGATCCCAGTTACATTACCTAGGTTCAAATCCCAACTAAGCCCCTTTAGAAGTTATTTGTCTTTAGGTGAACCACTTCAGCACCATTTTGCTCCTGTAAAATACAGGAGTAGAAATATTGTTTACTTTGAGTGGGATCATTGTGGGAAGAAGAGGGTTTATTCATGTTGGAAACTTAAAATAGTGCCTGGTGCAGAGCAATTAGCCAATACATTTTGCCTGTAAATCGTTACTATTGTTCCCTTATAGTCAAATGTCTTATCACTGATGTTAGCCAGATGAGTGAAGAGCTTTGTGCTAACATCGTGTTGTATTCTCCTTGCTAAACACTCCTTGAGCAGCATTGTGTTTGGGTACCATCCATCATGAGCAGAAGCCCAATGAGTCAGGGTGCTCTCCTCGCTGTAAAGAATGGTCTCCAGGAAACTATTTGCTATATTGTATTGTTATCTTCCTGGGGAAGCCAGGAGACATTTCTTCCAACTCTCTGCCTTAGAAAGATTATTCTTCTCATGAAGAACAATTTGCTTCTGATCTGAAGGGTACTTTGAAGCTTTCAGAGCACGGTTCAGCAAACTTCTTTGATGGAGGGACCCGTTAATAAATATTTTTGGCCTTGCAAATCATAAGAGTGTGCGGCAGCTACTCCACTCTGCTATGGAAACGTCCAGAAACAGTATGTAAACAATCAGCTATGTGGCTATATTCCAAGAAAAGTTCATTTGCAAAAACAGGATTTGGGCCCAGGCCTGCCAGAGATGAACAGATTTTCTTATATTTTCTTCTTCAGTACCACCTCCTAGAAAATATTGAAGAGAGCAAGGTGGGACTTTTGTTCTTTGGCATCATCCCGTTGGGCCTCCTTGGCCACATTTATCTGACATTGCTGGATTCTAGCTCCCAATTTTATTTGAATTTTCTTCACTGCTCTGTTTGTTGGTTGCCAGAGAGTTTTGGTTTTTCATTGAATAGGATGGACCTATTCGTAAATATTATCTGTTCTCTCTGCTTAGCTTGGAAACCAGACTCTAGTAACCACACATTCAATTTCTGTGGTTAAAGAGAAGCTGATCAACAGCTGACCCGGGTGGGTCACAGCTGACCCTCTAGCTTTGGGCAGGCCTTAGCAGTTTGACTAATATCTCACTTGGCAAGGTGGGAGAAGGAACAGGAGAACTCACGGGAGGAGCAAAGCTCCAGTCCTTCCTCTCTCATTGTTATAAGATTTCTTTTAAATGAAAACAGCCTTCTTGGTTTGCAAGCTTAACTCTGGCAGGAAGACAAGTGATATTTTCTTTCTTCACAATATCAGACACGGTTTCCTGTCTATGTTTAACTTGCTAGTAGAACAGCTCCGCCAGCTGGATCCTCCCGGACCTCTTGTGACCTGAGTAACTTTTCTTCCAGGCCATCCAGTAAATCTGGCCATGAACTGATCTCACACTTGACACGCTTGATTGACTCCTATTGGTTTGGGAACCAGGGCAGGCTTAAACGTGCTGTCCCCTTCTTCCCACATCTCGAGTGGTGTTTGTTCTGTTCTGGCATTAGGGAACTGGCTTCTTGGGGAGGGCGGGAAACACTTGGTTCTTGAGTGTAAGAAACAAGCATTTACAATGGTGCTTGAGCAGCAGCGGAAGTTCAAGCTGGATGTAGGCTGGGCTGGAATGAAGTACATTTTCTTTTTTGGAGTGAAACAAACCAGATTTACTTTCTGCTCTATATGTGGAAATTAAAAAATGTGTGAAAATACAGTGAAGAGTGAAGAAGAGCTGTTTGAAGTAAGTTAAGGAGGAGAGTCACCCGTCTGGTTCTTGGCGACGGAAGTCAAGCGGTTTGAGGGTGACTCAGTGCTGCAGGAGCGTTTGTTTGTGAATGAATAGGGTTAAGGAGCCCCCTCTGAATCCCTGAACATGGGACTGGGGTCTCGCGCAGGAAATATTAAAGATCATACATGCCAGCGGGCATCGTGACTCAGTCAGTGAAGCTTGGAATGTATTCATAGTAACTTCAGGCAGAGCAACTCCCTTTGTCATTTCTTTTTTCCCCCTCAGTAGCAAAATAAACAGAGATGTTCTGCGGCCAGATGCGGTTTCTGTTTGCAAATACCTCTGCCCTGGAACTTCAGGCAGATATGAATCACAGCAGCGTGAATCCAGGAAGGACAGAGGCCCATCCACTGTGTGTACGTGACCAGAAACACACTTGGACTTTGGTGTTGTGGGAAGCTGTGGGGCTCCCTCTGCCATCTTTCATCTCGCCCTGAGCCACCTGTGTTTGGATCACAACTAGGGATGAATGATGCCGCAAAGCATCCCAGTATCCTCCTGTGGTAATGTGCAAAGGGCTGGCTGCCCGTTGACATTTCTTTTCCTTCTCAACCATGCTGAACTCCAAAGGCTGTTTTACCACCAGCCTGAAATCTGACTGTCTTGTTTTTGGAACCTTTTCTCATCCTTCAATCACTTCTGCACATTGCTAATTATGTCAAATATCAATCTTGATGACACGAATTATGCCTATTTAAAATTCGTATTAATGCTTAAAGAAATCCTCCATATTTGTTTTTCTCCTTGTTTTTTATATCTTCTTCAGGGTTCAGGAAAAAGTTGATTCCAGAAATGTCGAGAGTTAAAGTTATTTTCATGCCTTCTCTTTCGTGAATACCTTCCTATTCAAAATACCCATTTCTTCTGTCAACTGAACTAGCCATTTCCCATGTTGGCTGTAAATTGGAGACATCTGACAGCTCTAAAAATGACTCATTCACTGGGTCTCTGCCCTGCAGTTTCTGATTTAATTGGTCTGGGCCTGGTATTAAGGTTGAAAAAAACTGTCCCAAAGATACTCCAGTCTGCAGCTAGTGGTCGGGAACCACTGGTCTTAAAACAGTTTGTTCTGCCAAGTTTTTCATTGACTCTACATATAACTCGGAAAAAGGTGGGAACAATTGGAGAATGGCAACCACCACAGGATGTAGTTGCAATTCAGACCTTCTCCGTTAGTGGAGCAGAGAAGCAAGCAAACCAAAACCTCCATTACCGCCTCCCTGAAGACTATTCGGAGTCTTTATTATAGGATATTACTGTGCTTTCTGTAGATTAGAAGCAGTTACTTGAGAATGATGCCAAGGGTCTTGATGGGAATAGGCCTCCGAGGTTGTAGAGATGATGAAGTGCAAGGACATTTGAAATCTTGAAAAGTGACTGAGAGCTGGGGCTGGGCGATAGCCCAGCGGGTAGAGGCGTTGCCTTGCACGCAGCCGGCCCTGTGCCGGCCTGGGTTCGATCCGGCATCCCATATGGTCCCCTGAGCACCGCCAGGAGTGATTCCTGAGTGCAGAGCCAGGGAGTAACCCCTGAGCATCGCCGGGTGTGACCCAAAAAAAAAAAAAAAAAAAAAAAAAGAAAAGTGACTGAGAGCTTGGATGGAAAGATTTGAGTGCCACTGCCGGACAAAAACAAGGCCAGGAAGGGAAGGGAGAATTCCCAGTGGACACAGGCTTTGGGGGGCACCTTCAGAATACTGTGGTTCACTAGAAGGCTGGAAATGAAGGTAGTTTGATGTCTGAGAGGTAGGCATGTGAATGAGGTGTGTGCTTTTTTTAATTTTTATTTTTTTTATCTATTTTTTGTTTTTTGGGTCACACTCGACAATGCTCAGGGGTTAGTCCTGGCTCTGCACTCAGGAATTACTCCTGGCAGTGCTCGGGGACCATATGGGATGCTGGAAATCGAACCCGGGCCGGCACAGGCTGGCACGGCAAGGCAAACACTCTACCTGCTGGGCTATCGCTCCAGCCCCGGTGTGCTTTTTTAAAAGCGCTCTCATCTCTCTGTAGGGAACTATGTTAAAAAAAAGTAAAGTTACTTTGCTTTCAGATTTATTAGGAACTTGAAGGGCCTCTAGCCAGAGTAGAAGATATAATTCAGATTGGCAACTAGGATTGGATTAGAGACTCAGGGCAGGTGGTGCTCTTAACCAAACCAAAGCTGAGAGCTCAGAAGACTGTAACATGATGAAAATGAACACCGCCTTTTGTAAAGAGCAAGCACTAGGCCTGCATTTCTGTTGGTGAACAAACTTCATCATCGTTTTATTTATCTATTGAACAAAGCCTGCCACGTTGCAGGCTCTTGATTAAGGTATACTGCCTTTCTCTAAAGCCAGAGTGACAGAAGTAGCAAGAATCTGTAACCCAAGAGGGGACCTGAATGCTGATACATAGAGTACAAAGAATACTTAAGATGGCACAAATAGAACAGAATCGGAATTTCAGACTTTCTTGAAATGACTAGGTATCTCAAACTTGATAAAACAGATGTAAAGTCGAGCACTTATATTCAGTTAATCAATGACACAAGAGTTGCTTATTTAAAAAAAAATCTGGCTTGGCTGTCGTTCATCAGCTACAGAAGTAAAGTTTAAAGGTGAATTCAGCCCCTACTGAAATAGGTGATCGGAGTGAAATGTATCCAAATAGAATGTCAGAGGTAACAAACCAACAACTATAGTCTTAAATTATACTCATGGTAAAGAGTAGTAAGAGTCTTCAGTGATCTTTGCTACACATATTACATTCTAGAACTTGTTTCTGGGACTGATAAAATATGTCATTGAGAACATACACTTAAAAATAAATCTTGGGCCTGATCGATGGTGCAGGGATTAATGCACGTGCCTTGTATATGACACTCCTACGGCACATGGTCTACTGAGCATGACCAGGTATAGCCTTGGAGGTCCCCAGCATTTCCAGGTATGCCTCTAAGCACTGCTGGAGTAACCTGGGTCATTTCTGGCACAACAGGACCAGAGTGACACAGTGTCTTAGGTCCTCATTTATATCAAACATCTAGTCTGGTGGGAAAGAATCACTGGGAGAGTCCCCAACACTCCTGCATCTCCCCAAAATGAAACGAAAGGGGAAAAAAATCAGTTTGCCAGAATTATTTTAGAGAGAAGATAACTTTATATTTCAGCAAAGTTCCTGTAATTCCTTGCATGCCTGCTATATGCTAGGCAAGCAGATCTGGAGGTCATATATGTCAGGCAACAGAGTGTAATACATACATCTTTTGAACAGTGATTGAAGGAAATTGGGACACTCAGCCTGAAAAAAAAGAAATGAGTTAGGGAGACAGGATAAATGTCCAGCAGAAATTTGAGCTGTCAAGCCATAGAAGAAATGATTTTGTTGTCATCTGCTTTAGAGAAAGCATGAGAGCCATTAAATGGATGTTTAGGAAAGCTGCAGTTCACTTAATAAAAGAACGTTTTAAATAACAGCATTAGTGTTGACCCTCACAGGTCTACGACTGAATCTGTTGTGTGGGGAGGGAGGTTATGGGATGTTTATGGATTGGGTGTCTTTTATTGTCTCCTTTCAGTCAGAGGTTTTATCACTGCCTCTCAGGAATATTCCAGGAGAGATTGTTGTAGTTGAGAAGTCTACATATATAGCCTTTTGTTGGGAAAAGGTGAGAAGAAAATAAAGGAGACTGAACTGGGATGAGGAGGTGAGGAATATCTTCGTTTTGAAATGTGTATAATTGGAAATAAACAAATGGATTTACTCCATGTTAGGATAAAATATTCTCTAAACCTGTCCAGAGTGTCAAACAGTTCTGTTCATATGCTGGAAGTTAAATGAAATCTTGCCTGCCCAGTGAGCTCACAGCCCTTCTGTTGCTTAATTAATGATTTTTTATTGTTTGCTTGAGTTTAATTGTTTACTTTTTATTGAGATGATGGATGGGGAATTCTATCTTACTCAACACTCCTCCAGCAGTTAATTTGACTAAAACATTCTCTGGTACTCTTTCTCATTGACTAGCACCAAATACCATTAGGGCAGGGCTTTGCCAACAAAGGCTATGAGTCTTCTAAGGAAGAAGGAAACCATCTCCATGGCAGAGTACCAAGACACTAATTCCATGTTTACTAAGGCTGTGCTTCTCAGACTTTAATTTATAAATGAAATACCTGTGCAATTTCTAAAAATGAAGAACCTGACTCAGCAATTTGGGACAGAATTGAGTTTTTTGCATTTCCTGTAACCCTCCCAGTGATGCATGCCAGTACTGCTGATCTAGGAAACACACTTTGAATAGCTGATGCCAAAAGATTATTTCTGCATATTGTCATCAGAATATTTAAAGATCCACTAAATAGTGGTGTAAAGTATTAGAACTCTGGGATTAGAACATATATGTAATACGCTGGTTTGTGGCACATGCGCCAAAATGTGGAATGTAGCAGAATAAAGGAGTAGCTTGTTTTATTCCTTATGAAATCCTTCTCTCTATATAGATGGAGATGTAGATGTAGATATAGATATAGAGATAGATATATCTCAGTCTATGTGAACATGGCCAGTTCTGTGACTCAGTGATGCATTCATTGTGTATTGAGTAGATATACTTGGAATGTCCAGTTCCAATTTTAAGACGTAACTGGTACTTTATGCAATTGAATTTTGTTCCTTATTATAACTGCGTCCAAGTTTACTAGATATGTGCCTCTGCTGAGTCATCGCCTCAGAAAGACAAATCCAAATCAAACAGTTGCCTGCATTTTTTTAATCTTGCCAAATGTTTACCTCCATGACCTTTCCCTGATTTACTCTTCTCTTCAAAGAGTCAGTATCTGTCATCTCAAACCTATGACCGATAAGGTCGCATTGCTGCCCTTCTTTAGAAAAAGACAAACTTGCGACTCAGAGAGTCATGGGGAAAATGTTTTTTATAAAAACATCATTATCATATCTGACATGTTACAGCTGTATCTGGTACTTATTTTGATGCTTCTTTACCAACTCCGAATTGTTGGTTCATCTTTTTTTTTTTTGAAGGAGTCCAGATTTATTAAAGATTGCCTCCAATTCTACTTCTCTTTGAATTCGCAGAGTGGACACATGTGAAAAATCAAATTTGCTACTTTAACATAGTAGACACCATAGTACTATTAGTATTTATCCTCTTATAAGGACTATGTTCACTATCCTTTCACAAAGTTCTTTCCCCATATAATCTCTCTCTCTCTCTCTCTCTCTCTCTCTCTATATATATATATATATATATATATATATATATGACATGCACTTAAATGTACCTTTTGTATTGTATCATATGATCCTGTCTCACATAAACGTTTATACTCAAAACCTAAAGCACATTGCTGGCAAATAAAATCAGGTTTTAAATCTAGATTTTTTTTCTTTTTTGGGTCACACCTGGCGATGCTCAGGGCTTACTACAGGCTCTGCACTCAGGAATTACTCCTAGCAGTGCTCAGGGTACCATATGGGATGCTGGGGGATCAAACCTAGGTCAGCTGCATGCAAAGCAAATGCCTCCCTGCTGGACTATCGCTCCAGTTGATTTTAGGAACTTCCCAAGAGTTCCAGGTTTCTCCACTGCTTCTCTATGTAGTACCTTCCTACATTTATAGTATGTCTTTTTATTTGTTTGTTTAGCACTCTACTCCATGGTGCTCAGAGCTTACTCTTGTTTCTCTGCTCAAGGATCTTTCATGGCAGGCTCAGAGGACCATGTGGGGTTCCAGGAATCAAACCCAGGTGGTCTTGGGGTAGACAGCTGCCCTTCCTACTATACTGTTGCTCTGACCTCACTCAGAATTTTTTAAATTATGTTGAATATATATGAAATATGTAAATGAAAATCATTTTATTGTGGTTTATCCTAAAAGAGCACAGTCATGTTATTTGAATATTTCTGTGTTAGAGGTAACACATAAGGCCTAAAAACACATCATTGTTTGTTGTGTTTGGTTCCTGTTGTATACCTCATGTAGATGAAAAAAAAGGAGTCTCATCATCACATCGCCAGTAAAACCACAAAGCCAGACTTAAACTGGAGTCCCAGGGTAGGAGAGATAGTACAAGTTGGGTTGAGAAGTTTGCCTTGAATGTGGCCAAGCCCAGTTCCATCCCCAGCACTGCATGGTTCCCTGTGATTACTGCGAGTGAGCCCTGAGCACAAAGTTGGGAGTAGCCCCTGAGCATGGCAGGCTGTGACACCAGTTCTCTTCTAAAAATCTATTTAATGCCTTTAAATATACAAAGATGGTACCTTAAAATATCTTAGAACTAAATTGATAATAATTGGAACTATTTTTATTGATTATAAAATATTATTAGTTTTAGTATAGAATTGGGAGGAGATTTTTTTGTTTTGTTTTGCTTTCTTGATTTTGGAGGCACATGCAGCAGTGCTCAGAGGTTATTCCTGAACCTGCTTTCAGAAACAACTCCTGGTGGTGCTCAGGGGACCAATGGGATGTAGAGGCTCTAACACAGATTGGCCTCATGCAAGGCAAGCACCCTACCTGCTGTGCTGTTGCTCCGAACAGATAGTTTTATTTTTTCCCCAGCAGATTGTTAAAAAATAGTAATAGTCAGCTTCTCATTGTGCATTGAAAAAGTCATGAAATTGGATTCAGCTCAATGTAGTTTCTAGAAATAAATGCTTAGATGTGAAATGACTTGAAAGATATTAGGATGCCACATAGATTGTAGTTGTAGAGCAGTCAGAATTAAGGTCCTTTCTGAGAGCAGAAGAAACTTCAGAATTTTAAGTGTGGTGGCTGCTGTAGAGGCTTCTGATAAATTGGTTAAGGGAAGCAAAGTGACCTTAAATCTCAGGCACAACAAACACAGTATGGCAAAGAAAGATGATCCTAGGTTATATAGGAGACAAGTTGAAAATCCTCATTGAAGCTATGTTATCAAGATATACTTTGTATTTGTCTGTTTGGAAAAATAGCTTTTTTATTTTTTATGTACATAAACCCGAATATATCTGTATTGGAAGTAAAACATTTTA
Organism: Cryptotis parvus; assembly: GCA_021461705.1. NCBI lineage: Eukaryota > Metazoa > Chordata > Mammalia > Eulipotyphla > Soricidae > Cryptotis > Cryptotis parvus. The sequence goes on from JAJIBD010009541.1 coordinate 33,729, forward strand.
AGTATGTTTAAATATAAAATATATATTTAAAATTTTAAATATAGAATATATCTTAAAGTATATTTTAAATATAAAAATATTCTAAATATTTTAATGTAAAAGTTTATGTTTTTATTTTTATGGAGGGCTGTCACCCGGTGGTGTGTGGGTATTATTCCTGGCAGCGCTTCAAGGACCATGCATGGGTTCCTGAAAATTGAACTAGGAGCTCCTGCGTGCAGAATATATACACTAGTCTCTAGACTGATCTCCATAACTTTGTAATCCTCTTAGTATTTCTAATAACAAGATCATTTTTTAACTATAAATTGTATGATAAGAAAAGAGGCCACATATCAGTCAGAGCAAAGCTGATATTGTAGTATCTGGAGAATCATTCAGATCAGGTGTAAAGGACCAGACAAAAAAGACTGCAGAACTAGGAACACCTTTATTTGGGTGGCTGATGACTGTATTTTGTATTACTGTCCTAGTAACACATTCATGTTGCATAGAAATAGCAATGGTTAGCATCATCAGTTGTATGAACTTTTTTTTCTCACAATAAATTATTGTTTATTTCCTACAAAACAGTTATAAGCCAATTACCATAATTGCTGAACTGATTTTAAAAGGAATACATTTGGAACTGGTAATGTTTGCTGAAGACCTATATGCATGTGTGTATATATTCATCTATTCACACACACATACACATTAATACAAATTTATAGGGTTGTTGGCTGTTCAAACTTGGGACTAAGTCAAGGACCACAAACTGCATTAGGTTATTTTGCCTTCTTAGTGTGTGTGTGTGTGATTTTTTTTTTTTGGGGGTTCTCATGACATTCACCTTCAACAAGCAAGGCAGTTTACTCTACATAGTTTTTCTGGATTTAGTCATTGTTTCTCATTTGAGTCAATTCTTGCTAGGCATTTTCATAAGATAGTTTAATTGAAGGGAGATTTGAAGGCACTTAAGTTTGCAAAACTAAAATTTTGGTATTTGTGACTATTATTAGGGAAATACATTTAGCAGTAGGAAGTTGGAAGACAAATCAATATATTCTAAGATGGTTTTGAAATACTCATTCAGTTTATTTAAGTTGAATTATCCTGGATTATCCTGGTTTATAGTTCTTCATGGGTTAGTTTTGGTAAATTAGAAATATAAAACTTTAGGATTTGACCACTTTTATGTAAATCTCCAACTTAATCAGGAAAAAATGGTTTTCATGAGATTTTTTTGTCTTTCAAGCCTTTGTTGCATCCATAATTATGTGTCTCTGTGCCTTGTTCATCTTTCCACGATGAATCTTGTAGACTTTTGTTTGTGTATTGGGTTGGTCATAATAGTCTGCCACGGGGTGTTTTTGATGCTCCTTCTTGCAGGTTTGTTTTCTGTTTCATGGATTTCAACTTTCATCTTTATTCTCTCTTCCCTGCTGTTTTCTCTGCCTTTATAATCTCACACATGTCTTAAATATTTGTGTTAAACCCCATGTTGGCTTTGATCCACGTTGGCTAACACAACTCCCTCTTTGTGACACTCAGCTTCTTCATCTTCATCACTAAGTGCCAGGCAAGGTTACTCTGCTTTGACCCAGCTCACTTCACGTATGGGAAGAATAATATGTATCTAACTGTCTCCAAATATTGAAAATAACCTACACAAAACAGTACTTGACATGTTAGTAGATGATCAGTAAGCTAATGTGAGATATTTTAATTTTGTAATTAGCATACTGACTGGAGACCGGAGTTCTCCTTCCCCAGCATATCTCGCTTTAGCACAGTTTCCTTCGTTTTCTTTGGCTCTTAGCCAGTTGCATATATGCATATATATATATATATATATATGTATATATATACATATATATATCCTGTTTCTTTAGATGAACATGGTGTGTGAAAGTCTTTGTAGTAAGAATGTTGTTGCTGCTACCTTCACAAGAATTTCTGAAGATGTCATTTGATATTTTGTAATCTACCAATACACCAAAGTGTCATAAAAGATTGTCTGTATATCCTATTGCACAGATAAATGAGTATCTCAATAAACTTGCCAGAAGCCTCTTTATTGAGTTAAAGAATTGCCAAACTACTGTTATAATCTTAATTTAACATCTTTACTCTATGTGCTGCAGGGATGGCGAACCAGGGCTAGAACCCCCTTCCCTCCTGGGCTCCCTATGATCAGCTGGGCACAGGGAGAGCCAGTAGCAGCTCTGCCCTGTGTATCAAGTAGATTACATTTTAGAAATTCCTGGTATGTGGTAGATACCGTAAAACTTGTTAGTTCCCTCTTGCTTCTCATCTGCCTGTTCTCAGTGTAAAATCCCTGAAATTCATATACCTAAGATAATATGCTTAGCTTAGAAGCAAGGCTAGGTCACCACTCTGATTTTTCTGATTTGAAGAAGTCTTCATATTTTAAATGAAAATAAAAATACAGAAAAGCAAAAGAGGAAATATCTAGCTTAGTGAATTATTACAAAGTGAGCACTATTGTACTACTGGCCAGACCCCCTCCCCCAAAAAAAAAAGAAATTTGGCTATGATCCCAGAGGTTTCATCATGTTTTGCAACTCAGTCATAGATCCACCGTTTTTCTGAAACACTATTCCTCTTCTATAATGATCACTTTTCCTCAATAACTTTATTATGTAAGTGTACACATTAGACCTAGTTAAGTCTTATTGCTTTGATTATTTTTAATGTGATAATTGTATATATGTAAATTACATCTCTTTTAATCTGTTCAATATAGTTATTTTCCAAATTCCTTTCCTTACCATTAGTATATAAAGAAACTTTTTTGGTCCGGAATGTTTCTGGATCCGGATTTTGCTTATTGCATACTTAATCATATCGTTCACTATGTTTGTGTCTTCTTTTATATTTCCTGTAAGTTGGCATGTGAATCCAGAGACTTGCTCAGACTTAGATTTTGGCAAGTAGTCAGTTGATGGGATTGTTACCCTATCGCATGTAAAATTGTCTGTTCTAACTTGTGATACTAGTTGGAACTAGTAACTATTATTTAGGCTCAGCTAATTAATTAGGGGCTTCAAAGGGAGTAATGATGTATTTCTATCAATTTTTTAATGTACAAGTAGAATAATTTAATCAGTATTTATCTATCATCTCTATGGTTACTAGGGGGTTGTATACTTATGGAAGAATCAAGATAATACTTGATGTTTCTATCCTAGTTTTCCATATGAAAAACTGATCTGTTTTTCTTAAAAGTTGACAAATATATTTCTATCATTATATCATAAATTTAAACACAGTTAATGGACCCCACCCAGTGCATAACTTCTTGTATAAGCTCCAGTGTCCTAGCTTGGCCAGTGTGAGTCTCTTTAAGATGACTGCTGAGTTCTTTACTCATGGCCTCTGTAGTCTTTGATCATTCTTTGTTATTTAGTAAAGCAAATTATCCCTAATGCAGTATTTCTACTCTCAGGTCTAGAATTGACCTTTTACCAGGAAATCCTGGTTTCTTTCCTTGAAACTATTCTTTTGATGATATGTTTTCATTCTGAATCAGGAAAATCAAAACCTAAAAGCATTTAGAGGAAACTAAATTTACTGAGACCTCATGACATTGAGTGATTTGTCTCTGATCTCATGGAGAGTTAGTGACAGATTCACGAAAAGAATCTCCGTCTCCTGGTTCCCAGTCTCGTTTGCCTTCACAATCACATTCTGAGTATCTCTAGCTATGCCACATACAAATTAGAGGGAGTCATGGTTCAAAATAAAACATGTATCATAACAAATGGAAGAGAGCCTGGTTGATTTATAGAATGGAACCTTTGAGGGAATTGGGGTCAGTTCTGTAGAATTATTGCTTATCCTATGTACTACTAGATTTATTCTATTCTTTTCAATCAACAGTCACAAATTATCTTCCTCCTTATTTATACTCTTAATATGTGAGCAAATGATGGTGTGCAAGCATCCTTTTTGATAATATTTCTAAATTATTGGCTTAATATCTTGGGTGGAGATCTGAAGAGCGGTGGAGTGTGGATTAAGAAAAACGCTGCCAGATTAAAACTCACCATTGAATATACACAAAGAGACTTAAGTTTTAAACTCTAAATATCTGCAGGGCTAGCCATAATGTGTAAAACAAGAGGGAGAGAGATTCAGAGACAGAAAGAAAAAGAGAGGAAACTGCGCTACCTGCTGTTGAGGCAGTCTGGGGGTGGGTGGGAGGGGGTGGGGGTACAATGGTGGTGGAAATGGGGCACTGGTGGAGGGATGGGTGCTGGAATACTGTATTACCAAGAACCAATTGTGAACACCTTTGTAATTGTATAATAAAAATTTTTTTAAAAAAAAGAAGATCGCTGCCAGCATGGTGTGGGGGTTCCTCTGGGTTCATCGGGATGGTGGACTCGGACCGGAAGTCGCTCTTGTGTTCAGTGGAGTGCAGGGGGTTCAATGGGGAGAGCTGGTATCTGCTCTGCCTGGGGTATCTGCGTCTTGATGTCAGAGTTCTTTTAAATATGGAATCAGAAGAATTAGAGAAGTAAGCTCTGGTAGAGGAGAGAAGTCATAGATGCTACACTACTGGCTTTGAAGATAGAGGAAGAGGCCATGGGCCAGGGAATGTAGGCAGTGTCAAGAAGCTAGTAAATACTAAGAAATTGATTCTCCTATATGGCTTCCAAGGGGAATCAATCTTGTTTGATATCTTTCACTTGAGAGTAGTGACAGTAATTTCAAATTCTGATCTCCAAACCTGGAGCCGGAGGTTCATTGTCATTTTAGCCATTTCTTCAATGCTCTTGAAAGCATTCAATACCTCTCTCTTCCTCCTGCACAGTTCAGGTTTTAGGTTGTTCAACATTTTGAGTTCTTGACCTTTGAGTAGGTGAATGAGGCTTCTCCAGTGTGGGTGATTTCTGCCTTCAGCTGGGTCCTTGCATGTTGCTGACCTGGGTTCAATACCTGGCATTTCAGATAGCCTCCTGAGCACTTTCAGGGAGAAATTCCTGAATGCAGTACCAGGAGTAACTCCTGAACACTGCTTGTTGTCCCAGAAATCTTGTGTGGAGAGTTTTGATTCTGGGGGCTTGAGGCCTGGGAGGCAGTGGTTATCCACTGATGAAGGACAATCATGCGAGCAAGCTGGCTTCAGAAAAGAATTCAGCACAATCAACCATATCCACACGGTAACCAAGCTCATTGAGGCTTGTATGGAGTTCAAGATGCCACTCTGTATCACGTTCATTGATTTAAAGAAAGCCTTTGATTCTGTTGAGACTGAAGTGGTAATCGAAGCCCTAGCCAATCAGGGTGTTCAAACCCAATACATCAAGATCCTTCATGAGCTGTAATTCGGATTCACCACCAGGATCTCACCATTCTACAAGGAAGTGATCATTGATGTCAAAAGAGGGGTTCGGCAGGGTGATACTATTTCACCAAAACTCTTCTGCGCCACCCTCAAGAACATCATGCAACAATTAGAATGGGAAGGAATGGGAGTGAAGATAGATGGTCAGCAACTACACCACCTCTGCTTCTCTGATGACATCATTCTAATAACATCACACATTAGCCAAGTAGCACAAATGCTGGCTGACTTGAACCGAGAATGTGGAAAGAGCTGAATCTCAACAACACTATGTATATGAAAAATAAACTAGTTCCAAAGGCCCCATTCACTGTCAATGGAACAAACATCTCTGAATGCAGCATTTATGTGTACCTAGGTTAAGAAGTCAACATGATGAATGACCTAAAAACTGAGCTGCGCAGGAAGAAGAGAGTGGCATGGAATGCCTTCAAAAGCATCGAAGAAATAGCTAAAAGGACAAAGAACCTCTGGCTCCAGGCACATCTCTTCAACTCCACTGTTCTCCCTGCATTAACATACGCCTCAGAGACTGGGCCCTACGAAAGCAGGATGAGAATGCTATTTGGGTCTCCCAAAGAGGAATGGAAAGAGCTATGCTTAGAATATCATGCCTCACTCAAGTGAAAGAAGGAATCCAGAGTTCCGACTTCCTCGCTGTTCCAGAGTCAGGCATGCTGTCTCATTTGCCAAGGCATCAAAAATCAGATGGCCCGGACATGTAATGTGATTTGGAGATGACTGCTGGACTAGAGCTGTTACCAACTGGATCCCACGGGATGTCAAAAGATCATGTGGCTGCCCACCTACAAAATGGTCAAACTTCTTCGTCAAGACCCTGAATGAACTGTTTGAGGCTCTTTGTATTCCTGAAACAACCAGAATCCATTGGGCTACACTGGCACGTGATAAGGTCAAATGGAAATGTTACTGGAGCCCGCTCGAGGGAAATCAATGATAGTACTTATGAAGTTGAATGAACTTTACTCAGTGTCTAGTTCATTCAAGCAGATTTTATGATACTGTCCACTACTACTGTTCAGAACATTTATAAAAGAGCTTCCCAGCCTTTCCACTTTCCTTTGCATATGACAAACTTTAGACAGAATCCACATTTAACCATGGGGGTGTAGAGATCATCCTACCTACAAGAGTTTGTCATTGGCACTAGTTTCCTCCCTTAATAGTTTCACAGGGAAACAGGCAGATCTCAAATTATCTACCCTAGGAAATTCTGGCATGTTGTCTAGAGCTCAAGTGTCTTTGCTGTGCCAAGGGCTCTTGGCATTTGTGTGTGTGTGTGTGTGTGTGTGTGTTCTATGGACTTCTTAGAAGTCTAGTGAAGTATATGGACCCTCGTCAAAGTGAGTCATGTTTTTAAATGAGGGCAGAAATAAAGCGTAATTACATTAATAAAAATTCAGTGGATGAATTGAAAATCTCAGTGCATAACTTCAGCAATAGAGTAACACAGCTGAAGACAGAATCAGTGAGCTTGAAGATGAGTTTCAGAAAACCTCTAGGCAACAGCAAAGGATGGCAAAAGACCTCAAAATAGCTCAAAGGAAGGCAATAGAACTATAGAAAAAATTCAAGAAGAACAACGTAAGAATCATTGGAGACCCAGACGGGCACAGGCAACCCCACTGAGATGGTAAAAGTTAAAGACATTGTCACTGAAAAGTTCCCAGAGCTGAGTCCAAAAGGTACCAGCTAAAAGGAACCCTAATAAAAAAATTCCAAGTTATATCCTAATCAGAATGACAGAATGAGGAATACCGCAGATAAGAAATACAATTCAGAATACAGCAAGATCAAAGAAGGAAATTACCTACAAAGGAACATCCCATAGACTTACATCAGACATATCGAATAAAACCTTCTGGGTCCGAGGACAATGGTTGGATATAGTGAAAAAAAAACTTAACAAAATGGAAGATTCCCAAGAATACTTTACCCTGCTAGACTCTCATATTTGAAAGAATGATATACAAATCCATGGATAAACAACAGTTCTGGAATTTCATGGACTCAAAGCCAATCTTGAAAGAAAATGTCAAGAGTCTGTTGTAAGGCAATACTAACCTCACAAATGCAACAATCCTCTAAAGATAGATGGTACAAACCTCTTGCCAATAATATCTCTCAATGTCAATATTCTAGAGGCATCAACTAAAAGGCACCAGGTGGCAAAATGGATAAAAAAAATGAATCAAACATTCTTCTGTCTACAAGAAACACATTTGAATAGTCAGAACAAACATGATCTCAAAGTCAAAGGCTGAAAAATGATTCTTCAAGCAAACAACTCCCTCCAAAAGGGCAGGGTGGCCATACTGGTAACTGACAACATAGATTTCAGGCTGAAAAAGATATTAAGATACAGTGAAAGTCTTTTATAATCATCAAGAGATACATGCATCAGGAAGAAATTACACTTCTAAATGTGTGTGCACCCGAGGGGCGGAAAATAATTTAAAAAACTGCTAACAGACTTCCAGGGAGGACTGAGTGGCAACATAATAGTAGTTGGATACTTCAACACTGCCTTGTCTCCCCTTGATGGATCAAGGAGACTAAAACTAGCAAGGAAATTCTGACTTTAAAGAATAAAATGTAAGAGAGGGGGCCAGGAGATATATACAGGACTTTTCATCTGCCTAAAGCCAAATGCACTTTCTTCTCCAGTGCACATGGGACATAGAGATAGACCACATGCTAGGCCACAAAACCAACCTTCATAAAATTAAGAGAAAAGAAATTTATCACTATCTCTCAGACTCTGATGCTCTGAAATTAGGAATTAATCACACATAAAAACAAAAAATATCAAACAACTGGAAATTAAACATATAGCTATTGAACAAACAGTGGGTTAGAGAGGAAATCAAAGATGAAATCAAAAGATTCCTGAAGACAGAGTAAGAAAACAAGCTGCCAGAACTTATGGGACATGGCAAAAGCAGTGTTTAGACTAAAGTTTATAGCTTTGCAGGCATATACCAGGAATTCTCAGCTACGGATGACTGGCTAAAGAGGCTATGGTACATTTACAAAATGTAATATGATGCAGCTTTTTAGGAACAATACAAATTATGAAATTTGCTAATAAATGGATGTTTATGGAGAACGTCATGCTTAGTGAAATGAGTCAGAGGAACAGATATAGAATGACTGAACTCATTTGTGGGATTTAAAAAAGTATGAGACTAATATCCAAGGTCAGGAAAAAGCCGGGGAGTTAGGAGGACTGGTTAATGGTGGTTGGAAGCATGCCACAGTGTGTGTGTAGGGGTGGGTGGGGGGCCTAAGAAGAGGAGGCAGAGGTTAGTTAGGATAGAGAAGGGACAAGTGTGACAAAAATAGAAATGATCACCCTGGACAAGACTCGAGTTTTGGAAGTAAATAAAGATGTATACATGCTAACCTTTCGGTATGTGTTGCAAACCATAATATGAGAGAGAGAGAGAGAGAGAGAGAGAGAGAGAGAGAGAGAGAGAGAGAGAGAGAGAGAGAACATGTCTGCCCCAGGAGAGGGAGACACAGACAGAGAGAATGTCTGCCCCTGGAGAGAAAATTGAGACATTAGAAAATGTACACTGGTGAAGGGGTGTTGGACACTATATGACTGAAACCTAATCATGAACAACTTTGTAATTGTGTATCTCACTATAGGTCAACAAAACAAATGTAATTGTATAAAACTCAGTACAGAGTCAGACATGTTTGATTTGTGTGTTTCTGTGTAATTGGGAGTTGGTGAAAAATAAATCCTTCATGTTGATTTCTGAGTTAAAGAAGTTCTGGCTTCTACCTACACCTACATCTGCTGGTTTTCGAGTAGCAGCCCAAGGCTTTTAATACTTAGAGAGTATGTGGGTGGCTCTTGTTCAGACAAAGCCACTTCCCAGAGGCTTCCTTTAGCTCTGTGTTCTATTGTTAGGCTTTTTAATCACCTTTCTCAATTTCAAGATTGACAGCTGTTATTCAGTAATTCCTCCCCACCAAACTCTTATGTGTAGGTTTTTGAAAATAACTCACAGGAAGTCGAGGGAGGAAGTAAAACTTGGGTTTCTGACAGTGAAGAGGGGATTTCTAGAATCTTCTCCAAGCATCACCACACATAAATTTTAGAGGGTTTCTGAATTTGTATTTGTGCAATCTCAGAGAAATAGGATGGAAGGTAGCATGGACAACCCTATTAAAACAAAACTAGAAGTTATAAAAGTAAATTACTGTTACTAAATAGTTTATTTAGATGCTTCACAGTTTTGAGAGTACTGGAGATAACAGTTAGGTAGTTATGTAGTTAATGTTTGAATGTTTATAGTTGCATTGTTTCCACAAATGTATAAGATAGTATTCTCATTGGACCAAAACAAAAGCATTCTTGAAATTATGTCACTGTATTACAGTTTATGAAAGCAGTCCCTTTATAAGAGGGATCAATAATCCTTTCCCCCCTTTATTTTTTTTCGCCACAAAATAAATTTTATTGCAAAGCAATATCATATGCAATCAAATGAAGAAAGTGTAATTTTTCTTTTTCTTTTTTTCTTTTTTAACATTTTATTATACCACCGTGAGATATACAATTACAATGTTTTTCACACTTGGAGGTTTCGGTCACACAGTGTTCCAGCACCCTGCCCTCCACCAGTGCCCATCACTCACCACCAATGTCCCCACTCCCTCCCCTTCCCACGCCCTGCCTAAATGGCAGGTTCTTTTATCTCCTCTCTCTCCCTCTCTCTCTCCTCCTTCTCCCACACATTGTGGGTTGCACTGCGACACTTAGAAGCCATCATTTGCATTTTTTTTTGTCTGTATTTAATGCTCAGTTCTATGTTGGTATCAGACCTTTTGACATTTATTCCCACATGTTCCCTTCTCTATCTTACCTAACCTCTGACTCCCACGCACTTGTGGCAATTTCCACTTTTGGTAAGATCACCTGGTATATTTATGTCATGCAAATAAATGCAGTCATTCTATGTCTCTCTCTTTCCTTCTGACTAATTTCACTCAACATGATTCTTTCCATGTCCATCCATTTATAGGCAAATTTCATAACTTCATTTTTCCTGACAGCTGCATAGTATTCCATTGTGTAGATGTACCACAGTTTCTTTATCCAGCCTTTCTCCCTTTAAAGAGAAGATAGTAAATATTTCAGGCCAGAAATCTTTTAGGCTTATAATTTTTTATTCTCCCTTTTTTGACTCCTCCTTTGTTCCCTTTTAATTAAATGGAACTTTTCATTCCTTCTTAAAAAAGAAAAATCTGTAAAATGAAATAACTCTAAATTCACTCAGGGGCTAGATGAACAAAATACACTTGGCCTTTACTTATGACCAATATTTTTTTTTCTTGAGAAAAAGAAACTACCAGAGAATCACACAGTTTTTGCATTTCATGTACTTACACACAAGCAATACTTAAATCAGATACCATAGCTGGCTTCTTTAGATCAGAGACAGATGGAATGTCTTTTTCTATTGTTGCTCCCAAATATTGTTTCATTAGTTGGTTTCAGATTGTTGTCTGGCTGACTCCACAGAACAGCAATAATCTTCATGAATCAATAGCCTGCATGAATCAATTTTCCTGTTTTTCAATGTCTGCCATAACTGCTTGTCTCATGCCCACCGTCACCCCTTATCCTACTTGCCTGTTCTGATTTCTTCAGTGTAAGAATCTGTGTTCATAGGGTCAATCAGCAAATTATATCCACTTCTCTATTCATTTTTGGCTTGTTTGGGGCCACATCCAGCAATGTTCAGGACTCACTCCAGCTCTGTGTTAAGGGATCACTTCTGAGCAGGGCACTGGATATCATAGGGAATGCCAGAGACCATGCCAGTGTGGCATGCCATGCAATACTTTACTCACTTTTATCCCCCTTCCCCATTTCCCCTGTTCTTTCTAATATATAAGTATCTTTTTCTAAGCAGTCTTTTTTTAAAAAATATCGTGGTTGCAGAAATGCTGCTGTTTGGGGAATTTTTCCAATTTATAATAATATCAATAGCTTTGGGACACCACTCTTAGAGCCTAAAGTTTTCATCTAGAAAATAAAGCCAGTAAGGGTTGATATTTTTCACATAGAACTTTTCTTAAAAATTGGCTTGAGAATCCTAAACACCCAAATGACATGGTTCTAACTTCATGTTTTACCATATCTGTGAGGTTTTGGTGTCGGGTACAAAATTCAAGTTAATGTGCTCCCTTTGAATGGTTATGATGGATCTAATTCCATTTAACTCTATTCCCATTACGTTTGTTTTCTTTTCTTTTGGCTTAAATATCTACAGTAGGTAAAAGCCATTGGCTCAGTAATTTACTAGAGTTCTCTGACATCATGTCTCGTTCCATACTAAATACCCATCCCTTTTCCTTTCTGTTCCCTTGTGCAAAGTTGTAAAGTTCTTTCTTTTGGGGCACAGCTTACCTGCAACCCATCACTGTTTTTTTTTCCTTTACTTCATGAACCAACGCAAAGGCAGATTTTGGGCCTCTTCCCTCCTGGGTTCCTAAGCTTTTAGACATTACAACAGCACATAGACTGGAGCACACAGCTAGCTCCCTATTCCACACTGCCATATTTTGCTGGGCATTTGTATTCTTGTCCTAATTCCTCTTGGAGACCAGTGCCATGTCCATAGAGCACACTCCTCAGTGCCAGGTTTCCTGAATGTCACTAACATATGGGCATAGGCCTGCTCATTAATAATACCTTTATGTGAAGAATGAAAGAAGTATAGAGCAATAATGTTTGGGCATAGTGGCCCCAGGAACACAGCTAGCATAGCGCATTCACAGAACTATAACTGCTCTCACCATCTCTTACCCTCACTGAATGATTCCGTCCATGCCCTACCTCCCAAGAGGAATACTGCTTAATCTCCGTCAAAGAGAACAAGCTCATGAACATGTAAAAGATACTGCAATTAAATATCCTGTGCTAAGGACCCTCTTCCATTAACCCACAGGCCCTTCTTCTGTAGTCTAAGTCAGGAAATTAGTTGCATTTTCTTGGTTTGGTTTGGTTTTGGTTTTGGGACCACACCTGGCTATGCTCGGTGGTTACCCTTGGCTCTGCATTCAAGGATCCCTCCTGATGGGGTTTGGGGGAGGCCACGCAGGGTGCTGGAATCCAATGTGAGTCGGCCACATGGAAGGCAAGCATCCTACCCACCCTCTCTGACTGTAGCTGCTTTTTCTTTCTTAACGCCTCTTAGTTTTGTGCTGTTTTCATTGTTGCTGTTAAGTGTCACTGTCCTATGGAATTACAAATCACTGACAATCAGAAAAGAGCAATATGAGGCTGGAGTAATAGTACAGCATCTAGGGTGCTTGCTTTGCACATGGCTGACCCGGTTTAATCTCAGGTACCCCATATGTTCCCATGAAATTGCCAGGGTGATCCCTGAGTACAGAGCCAGGAAAAAGCCAGGAGCATTGCCAGGTGTGGTCCAAATACAAAAAAAAAGGGGAAAAAAGTAAAAGAAAAGAGCAATATCAGGTGGATATAAGGTACTGACTTCCAAAGAATATGATCTACAGATTCTCTCCCTACAGTGGTCACCACTGACCATCATTCTTTATATATTGCCAAAATGTCCTACTATGAATTTAGCTTAGTTGGCACTTCATAGCAGCTTTACCTGATTAGACAGTATTTATTGTGCTCAGTGTACTTTGCCATGATGAAGAAAAAGGTTCCTGCAAGCATAGAGCTGTCTGGGGATGGAGACAGTATGTAACAAAAGAAAGATAGAAAACTGTAAGTGAAATCATAGTTATTATTCATGGTGCTAAATGATCCTGTAGAAATGATAAAGAATTTTGAGACTATTAAAAGTAAATATGCACATTTTTCAAGATGTTCTTTAGAAAATGACATTTAGGCTGAAGTTTGAGAAGAGATACTGGTATAATTGCCAGAGGCAGGGAAGAAGTGATAAATGCATTTTTTTCTGGAATGAAAGTCCATAATCCTTCTCCCTCCACACATACACAAGATAAGAATTTAAAACCTAGGGGTGCTTGAGGTGGGACCCCCCACTTCCTCATAGTGCAGATTTACTGAACTTGACTTCTCTTCAATGTTCTGTTCCCACCTCAGAAACTGCCAGCAACAACCCTGACTTGTGGTTAGTCATATTCCAAGTGACAGGTGTCAGCCTCCTGCCGCCTCTGGGGATCGCTCATTGCTGTCATTGTCACCTTCTACTGCTACCGGTGCACCGGCAGCAGAAACTGAGTCCCTCCTGGGAGACCAGCAAACCGAGGAAGCGCATGGAGTTCAGCGAGCACCTTGCTATCATCCTGGAGGACGACCGCTCAGACATCAGCTCCACCTGCGCCAACAACATCAACCACAACACTGAGCTGCTGCCCATCGAACTGGACACGCTGGTGGGCAAAGGCACGCTTTGGAGGTCTACAAGGCCAAGCTGAAACAAAACACTTCTGAGCAGTTCGAGACAGTGGCAGTTAAAATCTTCCCTTATGAGGAATATGCCTCTTGGAAGACAGAGAAAGACATTTTCTCCGACATCAACCTCAAACACGAGAACATCCTTCAGTTCCTGACAGCTGAGGAGCGCAAGACAGAACTGGGCAAGCAGTATTGGCTGATCACCGCTTTCCATGCCAAGGGCAACCTGCAGGAGTACCTTACCAGGCATGTCATCAGCTGGGAGGACCTCGCGCAAGTTGGGCAGCTCCCTGGCCCGGGTATTGCTCACCTACACAGCGATCACACCCTGTGTGGGACACCCAAGATGCCCATCGCATAGGGACCTCAAAAGCTCCAACATTCTTGTGAAGAACGACCTGACCTGCTGCCTGTGTGACTTTGGTCTTTCCCTGCGCCTGGACCCAACTCTGTCTGTGGATGACTTGGCCAATAGTGGGCAGGTAAGTTAGCGCAGGGCCCCTAGTGGCATCCTTTCATTTTTCCTTGCCTCATTTAACCTCTTGACTCTTGCTTTGTGCCTTTTGGGCTTATTTTTTCACTTGGGCCACACCCTGCGATGCTCAGGGGTTATTCCTGGCTCTGCACTCAGGAATTACTCCTGGCAGTGCTCGGGGACCATATGGGATGCCAGGCATCAAACCCGGGTCGGCTGCGCATAAGGCAACAACCCTACCTGCTGGACTATCACTCCGCCACCAGCCTTTTGGACATTTTTTAAATAGATCTAGCCACAGTAGGAATGCTCAAGGATTCCCTGCCACAGTGCTTTGGCTAACAAATAGCAACTCTTTCCCAACTTAGAAGATAGCAGCTCTTTCCCAACTTATTCTCTCTGACTTAAAAAATTATTTTTAAAATACTGATTGTGCTTTTATCTCTTTTTTTCCCTCCTATGGTTCTACCCTGCCTTACAAACTCTACTATTGATAGGTATAGTTTACCATTCTAGAAGACAAACTCTTTGATATCCAAATCCATACCTGTTGGGTCACACATAACACAATATATCTTTCTTACACAATGAAAGTGACTAATAAGTATTGGTTTAACGAGTGATCAACAATTTCACTATTGAAGCATTTTTTTCAAAGTAAAGTAGAAAATTTAACTTAATTTCTAGCTCTGGAGCTATTGGAAAGTGACTGAAAATTACCAAGGCACCCTTTATGAATGATAGGGCTCATGGCTTCACATACCAGAAATTTTGTGAACAGAAAGTGCCATTGTTTTCTAACCAGGTCCATGACTACTTTTGCAGAATTTGGCGAAACATGGAAGTACATATGGCAGGGGTGTAAGTTCCACAATAATGGGGTAAAAAGAACATTCTTATAGTTGTCAATAAAAAACATTCCTGAAGATTATAATATTAACTCTGCCTGATTTTCCTTGGTAGAGTAATACTTTACTATTAACTTAATTGAGTACTTCATGCTGCAATCTGAGCCATTTAAGTGACTATCTACCTTAAAATATTTTTCTTTCAGTCACAGTATTTTTCATATTATACGTTGTCAACAAAATAAAACTGTATAACCTTCTCATCAAAGCGATAAAATGATCCAGATTTGATTCTTTATTACAAATGTTCTTTCATATCATTCAAATTAATAGATATTGTGTGCAATTATACCTCATTCTTGGAGCACTGGAATGTGTCATGGGATAAGCAAAATGAAAAGGGGCCCATCCTTCAGTGAACAAAACCAGTAGCAATTATTGTTTTCATCATAAATCATGGAGTTTCTGGAATGAAAAAAAATATCCAATTAGTGGAAGCAAAAAGCAACCAGTTGAGGGTCACGATACAAGTCTTCCAGTTTATGTGCAAGGGTATTACTCGGTAAAATGATGACATATATCATGGGGTTAGTAAAAGCAGCCCTGGGGTTGGTAGTTCCTTATTTTGACATGCTTTGTTTATATTCTTTAAAGGGCTTTCAGGGAGAGCGCACCTATTTTTAAAAATAATTGCATAATCTGTACCTTTCTTGTGCAGGTCTCATTATTTAAAAAGAGCATTGTGTTTTTTAAAGGTCAACTGTGCATAGAGGGGACAAGCATCAACTATCTTTTGAAAACAAATATGCAACTGGAATTAATGAAGGACTCAATGCCTGCTTTTTTGCTCCAGGTGGGAACTGCAAGATACATGGCCCCAGAAGTCCTAGAGTCCAGGATGAATTTAGAGAACGTGGAGTCATTCAAGCAGACAGATGTCTACTCCATGGCTCTGGTGCTCTGGGAAATGACGTCCCGGTGCAATGCTGTGGGAGGTATGTGTGATCCACCATCGTGGTGCAGTGGGGTGCCATCAAAGTGATGTTGACTCACTTCAAGCACGATTCCAAGGTTACCAAAGCATTGACCTCATAATAATTAGATAAGAGGTGATTGTACTCAGTCATTCCTAAGCAGTTGGAATTTTTGTTAAAACAGAACCTAAGGTTTAAGCTAAAAGACATGCTTAAGCACCAAGTTTTGATTCTCTCTTTCTAAAGTCCAATTGGTTCTTCAATGGAGTTCTCTGCAGATCCTTAACATATTGCAATAGATGAAAACCAAAACATTTATAAGAATTTTTTTAAAAAATGATTTTTTTCTCCTACCAAATAGATAGAATTTTCCAGAAAAGTATCATTATGCCTTTTTTTTTTTTGCCAATTTTAAGGTTTTTAAAAGTTATAGAGACCAGGTGATGGATTTGATTCAAAATTCATTTTAAAGGACATGATTTCATTTGTAGGGCAAAACAAATGGGAATATCTAATGTATTTATCAGGTTTTTGAAAATGTGGTAGAGATAATAGCAAGAAATGTAGTATTCCTCAAGGCATTGGGGGAATGTTATTATTTAGACAACATTATCCACTGATCTTCCTAGACAGGCAAGAGGCTGAGACCTACATTATTCATCTGTTTCTGACTGTTCTCAGTTTTCATCAGCATTTTAGGCTTCATCTTAGAAATTACACATGCAAACCCAGTATGGAAAATGTGCTGAAATAAGCAAAAGATAGCCTCAATTTATTTTTAGCTCTTTGTCTTATAGTAATTTTAGACTTAAATAATAGTTTCCAAACTAGTGCAGGATGTTCCTATATTTCCTTTACCCAGTGTTCTCTGATATTGCTATTGTACTGAAATTCACTTACTGAGTATCCAAATCAACATTATTACAACGCTCTTAATCTTTAGGATATACTCAAATTCCAGATTCCCAGGAATGACTTTCTGAAATAGGATCCCACATTTCAGTTTACATCTGTGTCTCCTTAGTCTCCTTTAACTTGTGGCAGTTCTCAGTCATTTGTCTTTTATGTTGCTGCTGCATTAGGAACTTAGGACAATATAGATAGACTCTCACTTTGGAAATCTCTGATGTTTTCTCAGGAGTAGGTTGGGATGGTTAACGTGCTACAGGACTATCACTGAAATCATGCTGTTCCCTTTCACTGCCGCATTATTGGGTCCACAAGAAGTTGATATGCCTGATTCTGATGAAGTTCGATATGCACTTGATTAAGGGGCTGTCTAGCTAGGAAAGATACTAATTTTTGTGAGAAGGCAATTTGAACCATTTTTAAAATACTAAACACCTGCTCGTTAAGGCTATCAGTACTTTTTCAGATTGTAATTTTACCTGCAATACCTAGGCTCTATGACTAATTCTTACCTACAATTACTGCACTGTTTTTCTACAAGTGATTTCCAATTGTCCTATTTTTTTTGCTACATTCGTGAACAGATTCTTTCTGGAGCTGTGTGTCTCCATCCCCACCTAGTGTTTGTTCACATGATTATTTAATTATATAACTATACAGTTCTGGATGATTATTCTTTAGGCATCTTCTTTTTTCACTTTATTTTTTGAAATAAAACTAGTTTTCATTTAGAAATTGTAAGGAAGGAGAGGGAGGGAAAAGAGGGAGAGAGAGAGAACGAGAGAGAGAGAGAGAGTAATGCTCCAGAGAGAACGTGAGATTCTCCAAAGGCTGAGTGAGCCCCTACATTCACATAAGAAAGTACATATGTCAAGAAGGAAGAGGCAGGTGACACATATGCTTGGACTCCTCATGTGTTTGGGCATCCTATGCATTAGGAAGCAACACATGCGCCCAGGCAATATATGGGTGCCTGTCATTTTATTTTATTGCTCAGATTGCCATGATTTTGGTTACTAGACCAAACCGCCCAATATCTTACCTAAGACTTCTGTGGCACTGTTGCCAGCTGTTTCCACATGTCTTTGAGATCATACTTAGCTGCACTCCAGGACGAGCCAGCACCTGCCCCTGCCCTCCACTCACTCCAGGTAACCTGCAACACCACTAACTTCCATGAATTTCTGTACGGGAAGGGCATTCCCTACCTGCTTGATACTGTCATTTTCTTGTTTCCTGCTTCAAATTTCTTCACCCACTGCACTTCCAAAATAACTTGGCTTTTCCTTGCATAGTGAAATTTGTTTAAGCAAGTTTTAGTTATGGTGGATAATTTTCCACTTGAAGGCTTTGACAGTTCCCAAATGAATCCTGAGCGCAGTTTGAGTTGTGCGAAAGACAAAGCTGTTGTCAGTGTCAGAATTAATTTACCTCGATTTCTGGATCTTCCCTTTTTCAAACCTGTTATTTCGATATGAGTCTCAACTGGCATTTTGACTTCCCCTCAGTGGGTGCAGCCAGCTCAGCTTATTAAGGCCCTGTGTGAACTCCCTGCTTCCACTGTTATCCCTTTCCTGTTGATATTTGCTGAGTGTGTAAGAATTTGGGCAACAGGAAAGAACCAAGTTCACTAACTTTTATAAGCTCTAAAAATGAATACAGCATAAACAAGGTTTTCCAAGGAAAGAACTGAATCTCATTTATTCAGTGAGTCTCCAAAAAATAAAACCCTTTCATAACCCTTTACGATGAGAACTGACAGCCTTGGGTGGCCAGAAAGAGCCATCCTGGTTCTCATTTTGTTTGATCTTCAGTCAGGGGCCCTGTTTCTCTCATCTCTGCTCATACTTCAAAAAATAAAACTAAAGTATGTATCTGTCGTCACTTTGGCTCAACAAGGTTTTTCATTTGATCAGCTGAGTTTTTGCACTTGAACTCAGTGGGAAGCTTTTTTCCTCCTTTTCAGAACTCTATCCTAAGCCCCCGTCTCCCTGCCATGTTATTGCATCGTTAAGACATATTTTATGCCTCATCTTAATTTTACAGACTTTTTTTAATCTCTTAAGATTCTGACGGAGGACTAGAGAGGTGGTAAGTTGGGGAAAGTGCTTGCTTTGCACACGGCCAACCCGAGTTCAATCACTGCTACCACATATGGTCCCCTGAGCACCACTAGGAATGATCCCTGAGGAATGAGTTAGATATGTTCAGAAAAAAAAGAGTCTGTTGGAAAGTTCATAGATGCAAAATCTGAAAATAGGTATGCTCCCTCCAGACTGTTAAAGGAACACAGTCTTACCCTCAAGGATCTGTGGTTTACTTGTAAAACTTTGCTAAAAATTCCTTAACAGCATAAAATTTGCACATGCAAACACTTCTCTTACTTTACAAATAAGTTAGATAATAATTCTCTTTAGTTGCTGTTCAGTTTTATATAGAGGTCTATGAAAGAGGTTGTAAAAGAGCATCCTTTAAGCTGGATTGTCTTTTCTGTGACTTGAAATACCACATATGTAATTACCATTATTTTCACTGGCAGTCTTGTTTCCATAAAAGGAACTGTGAGTATACTTATGTTGACCAGATGAGTTATGGAATAATACGTTACAATATAGATCAATTAGCATTGCTATTCAGTTCATTCTGAGTAACAGACCACCTATCAGAATGACATAGGATATTATGACATAGGAGACAATGACTAAGTAACAGGTATCTTGCAAGAGATTGAGAAATCAAAACTGTCTTCCTCAAAATGACTGCATTCTGCTCTTAGGGTTGAGCTCAGAACTCCTGACATGAAAAATATGACTCCTCTGGGGGTCGCTTTCTTGCAATACCCTCATTCTGCATCCAGCGTTATGGATGTCCTATACATACCACCTCATTACTTTGTCTCCTGTTAATTGCTGAACTCCAAAATAGATTTCAAAAAGACTAGCACAGTTATATTGATTAGCCCTGCAGAGAAGTGGAACTGAATACCCACCTTGGGCAAAGGCAGTGAGGCTACTGTAAGGTCAAGCTTTGAGGGTTATGTCGACTCTCACAGAAGGATGAGATGCAAGAGGTCTATCTCTCCTGGTGTTCTGGACCATATGCAGAGTGGAGATGGAACCAAGTTGGCTCTGTGGAAGGCAAGAAGCTACCCACTGTACTGTTTCTCTCAGGTCCAAGTTTCTTCTTTTTGTTCAGAGAAGTCCAGAGAAATTGGGAGTAAGAGACCACACTGCCATGGAGAAGCCTTATTCTTGTCGGGGAAGAAAATGCAAACAGGGGCTGGAGTGTTAATACTATGGGTAAGGCATTTGCCTTGCAAGTGGCCCACCCAGATTCGATCCCCGGCACCCCATATCATCCCCTGAGCACGGCTAGGAGTAATTACTGAGTGCAGAGCCAGGAGTAATTCCTGAGTATCACTGGGTGTGAGCATCCCTCCCAAAGAAGGATAAAAGAAAATGCAAGCAGAACTAAGAACCCCTTCTTAAGCCAGTGGATAAAACATCATTAACACAATTAACATTAATACTGAGGACCTCAAGATGGGCTGCAGTAATTACAGAGAGTGGTCAGAAGGAAAGTGTTTCCCAGGGAAATAGGTTTGATCAAGATGAAGTCCACCACAAAGGAATAATTGTTACTGTGAGTTAGCACTTGCTTCATGGATCCAGTCAGTTTGTTTACCATGAACTCTTCGAAGTAGTTACAAGTCTTCACCCTATTTTACAGACAAGAAAACTAAGGCATCAGGAGCCAAGAGCATTGTGGGATCAGGAATCAAGCACTGTTTTCTGACATCAGTTGCCCTAGTCAGTAGTGACCTCACCAATAAGAACATGCTTTCTGGGGCCAGGAATGTGACTTAGAAGCAAAACATGTGCCTTGCCCGTGTGTGGCCCTGGTCTCAATCTTTAGCACCACAAACAAAAATAATAATAATAATAGTAATTATCATTATTATTATAAATGCTGGATTTTGAGAAGACTACAAGAGTATGCTACCCTCATGGCAGAGCCTGCCAAGCTACTCGTGTTGTATTTGATATGCCAAATACCAGTAACAATTATAGACCTCATTCCCATGACCTGATGGAATGGTTTGAGGCTCTTTATGTTTCTGGAGCAAGCAGGTGCCCTTCGGCTCTACTTGCATGAGACAGGTCATATGGAGATGTTACTGGTGCCCACTCGAGCAAATCGATGATGAACGAGAAGACAGTGATACAATGATGATGATGATGATGATGATGATGATGATGATGATGATGATGATGATGATGATGATGATTGTAGCTATTGCTACTTTCTGCATCATGGCCATATTCTTGAAGCCTATCTGAAAGGTTTTGGCAAGACATTCATACACTTGAGTAGCATTCAGTAATAGCCTCATTTCTGAAAGTTTCCAGTTATCAGCCTTTCTGTTTTTTGTATTAATCCATGCCTGCTAAATTCTTTAGCATATGATAGGCTTAGTGCTTCAAAGTCTGAGAAAACTTTCTTTCCCTTATTTCTCTGAATAAATATTCATTTATTCACTCATTCACTCAACAAATATTTATTGAGTGCCTATTGCATGGCAGGCCTTATTTAAAATGCTAAGGATATAGCAGTAGAAAGGACAGACTGTGTTCCCAGGGGACAAGGCGTTTAATAAAGACCTAATATTCCAGAAAGACAGGTAATGAACAAATAGGTGCCCAGTATAACCTTGGGGCTGTAGTGATAGTAGAATAGAAAATAAAGCAGTGTTAGGGATGAGTAGTGACAGAGGGTCACTACTGACACTTGGATCATCTGAAGAAGAAAAACCAAGGGAAAAGTTCTTAGAGAAATCTGGGGTTGGAGTGATGTACAGTGGGTGGGCTGCTTCCCTTGCTTGTGGCCAGCCTAGGTTTGATGCCCAGCATATCACTCCCACCAGGAGTCCTCTCTGAGCACTGTCAGATGTGGACTCCCCCAACCCCCACCATACACACACACACAACCACCAAGAAAAAGAAAAAACAAAATCAAACGAAACAATTGGTGTGTTCCTGGTCTTTTGTTTGTTTGTTTGTTTTTGTATTTTTGTTGGGCTTTTTGAGGTTGCACTGAGAGGTGCTCATGGGTTACCCTGGGAGCTACACTCAGAAATTACTCCAAGCAGAGCTCGGGAGACCACATGGGATGCCAAGAATCGAACCTAGGTTAACTATGTGTATGGCAAATGCCCTCCTCACTGTACTATTGCTTTGGCCCCAGTATGTTTCTGAAGGAGAATGTCATTAAATTATACCAATCAAGGAAAAACTCAAGGGACTTGTTTCTTCTACAAAGAAAGCTCTGTTGGGGCTTTGAGTGTGTTTGTTTGGTGTTCGGATAAGTTGGTGAGTGCTGTGTAGGAGGCAAAGGCAGGAAGGCCCCAGCTTGGCGAGTTCAGCAGATCCAGTATTCACATCCTGCCCATCACAGCCAGCCCCAAAGCAGACCCCCAGACTCCTCGCCAGTAAGGCCTCCAAGTAGAATCTGACACTCAGCGACCAGCAGAGCAAGGTATCTCCGAGAGGAGAAACACAGTGCCCCCAGTGAAGCCTGAGTCTGTTGTAGGTTCACTAGAGTCTCATGAGACAGACAGGAAGTGCAGAACAAGCCGAAAGAAAGGAAAGGACCTAAGAACAACTAAAAGAGAAGGCAGAGTATCACTTCAGAGAAGCTAGGATTGAAACCCCTCATCCTGGGTTTCTGGGAATGTCCTTTGAAAAGCAGATATAAAAACAGAGGGGACCGCCTTTGGGGAAACTGTCGACAACTCTGCCGCCCTGTTAAGTTGGAACTGCAATCAAAACAACAGCTGTGGACCAGATGCCGCCATCCAAGGAAGTGCACTGCCGTCCCAGAGACTCACCCAGAGGCTTGCAGAACTGGGAGGCAAGAAGCAAATGCAGTTTCTTGGAAGAATCTTTTGAAAGAAATTACCAGAAATCTCCCAGACTGTGGGTATACAGGCACTTCCCTCTGTAGCGACTAGAGGAGAGTGGCAGGCCACGGGAGTTAGGAGGAAGAGCCAGTTGTCTGTGAGCCTTGACATCAGGAAGTTTCTTTGAAGATCTGTTGCTTGACCCAGACAGGGACCTCTGAAGTGTGGACCTTGGGAGGCCCAGCTGAGGTCGGAGAGGATGTAGGGACTTGGTTGGAGAATATCACTGATGTGGGCCACAGTTCCATGGACTGAGTGGGGAGGGGGGGTGACCAGGCCTGGCCCAAGCATCTGAATGTAAGGATTTTATTTGGGAAGATATTGAGGGAGCACCATTAAGTGGGAGAAAGTGAGGAAAGAAAGGGAGTCTGTGTGGGTTCTCCTCTGTGAACACTGGAGCACCGCCTACTGGGGCCCTGAGGCGCGGGCAGGCTCACAGCTCAGCCCCATCAAATCTTCCAGAATTGGAGTGATTCTTTTCTACCTCTCATTGATCTTGGACAAGGCTGACTCCCAGGCCAAGATGGGAGAGAGGGAAACCCAGAACCTCAACTTAACCCACTTTGCAATTGGAAAATGCTATCAGAGACAACGGGTGTTCAGGGTTGTGTGGCTGAGATGCCATTTTCCAGCTTACCAGGGAAGAACACTGTGAGCTCCTGGATTCTGCAGAAGCTGGGGCGTATGGTTTGGACATCTTTCCTAAGTCTTCATATCTAGTTCACGATGCAGCCAGGACAAACAGCTGCTAACTCCTCTACTCAGCCTTTTCAGGTGCCCGTCGCTGTCCTATTCTCTAAATTCTTTTTCCTTGAAGATGTCTCCATTCTTTTTAAATATTGGTTCTCATTATAATTTATCCAGGGATGGCACTTTATGAACTCTATTCCTCCAAGCTGATTTTTCACTAGATTTCTTCAGA
This sequence comes from Cryptotis parvus, assembly GCA_021461705.1. NCBI lineage: Eukaryota > Metazoa > Chordata > Mammalia > Eulipotyphla > Soricidae > Cryptotis > Cryptotis parvus. The sequence continues at coordinate 57,615 of JAJIBD010009541.1, forward strand.
GAATGTCCACCTGAGCCTGAGCACCTTCAGATCAACAAAGCAGAACTTTAGCCAATATTGCGTTAACTGTCTCATTACCCCAGTCCTGATCTGATGCAAGTTGGGACAGTCTCAATTTCCCTACATCCGCCATTACCAGTTTACTCAGTGGGTCTTAGACCCAGAACACGCTAGTGTATATGTTAGTGTTGGTAAATAATGATAGCTAATGAGAGGACTGCTCTTTGTTATTTTTTGTCACATGGCTTGTTTAGAAATCAGACTATAAGCACCCAACAGGTTCTATCAGGCTCTGCTTCTTGGGGTTGCATAATAAGGGGTGCCAGCCAAGGATCCCATGGGAGGGACACAGCCATGGGTAACATTTGCAACAGGCCCATTGCTACCTGGGGTTACCCCAACTGTATGTGTTTAATTGAAAGAGGCATCACACTGCTAAGCTTGGTAGAGAGGAACAAGCATGTAAGTTTCCTAAAAAGGCAAAACCCTTTATTTCATCAGAGTAGCGGTAACACAGACCTCCCTTCTCGAATTCAATGTCCCCTTTGGCCTCCGCTTTTCTCAACTGTGTAATGAGGTGGTAGGTCACATCTCTGAAAATGTGTTTTCAACACTTTCTGTCTGACTCACTTGAACTCAAATATATTTACTAATTGATACTCATTTTCATTATTAAGGTACAAGTCTGAGTCTTGGCAAAACATTTTCAGTAGGTACTGCATCAAGTGCTGATTCTGAGCTCATTTCAGACTTGCCATAAGAACAGCACTGGGCATGGGGGGTGGATTAATAACTTCAATACCAGGAGCACCAAGTGGGATTTATTTTTTTCTTGCATTTGGTTTCCATGGTGTTTTACCAGAGTCTCAGCTCTCTGTGAAGTTAGGACAAAACACCTGGTCTTTAAAAAAAATAAAATAACTAGATTGAGAAGTGCTTCTCTCTGAACAATAAGGGAAAATTTTCAATCACTTTAATCCTATAATTCACATATAGCCACTGTAGTGAAAGAAGTCAAGAGGCAAGGCAGGCAGAGTGGGGAGATTTGCTTTTCTCTAGGTCTGTTGATTTAGTAATTTGGGGCCTTTTTTTCTTTTTTTAATCAGATGTATTTTCTGAAATAAAGTATTTTTAAAAACCGACATGAAAAGTACTTAGATAGAGATGAAAGAGATACACGCTGCCTCAGCAGTTTCACCAAAGTGGAATTAAATAGCTCCGATACTAAATATCCCAAATCAGGTGGGCAGAGTTGGAGTTGCCGTGCCATCTAGTTTTTATCAGTCACCAGCTCTGAACTAATTTCCCAAGACTTTCAGAGCATGAAGCTTCATCCAAGGAAGGCCCTCAGATGTCCACTTACCAACAGAGGCGCCCTAATCTCTCAGGGCTACTTCTGACCAGGATTTCATAGGTGTCTGTGACCACCTCCTTTGTGACTCAAGGTAAACACCTAGAGTATTCTGAGAAGAAACTGGACAGCTAGCAGGTGGTTTTCACAATGCCTGACCTCAAGGATAACACTTGTGGTCATCTTCCCCTTCCCAGTAAAGACCCAGAAAGGACATTGCCTTAGTAGCCAAAATGACTGACAAAGAAGTAGGGTGGGAATGACTTTCATGACCACCACAGTCAGACCTCCCAAAATGGGACTGACAGTCACATGGACACACTCAACCAACATTGATCATTGTCCCTGTTATTTCACTTGTCACTTCACTTGTTCATTGTTTTGTTCAAGTGGGCACCAGTAACATCTCCATTTGTCCCTGTCATGTATAGTCCAGGGGCCTCTGTTCACTCCAGGAACATGAAGACTCTCAAACCATTCATTCAGGTCATGGGAATGAGGTCTGTAATTATTACCATTTTTGGCATATCAAATATGACATGGCTAACTTGCCAGGGTCTGCCGTGCAGTCGCTCTTAATTTTTGCATTGACTGATGTACTGCACGGCCGCAAGGACACCAGGCCTCCCAGATGGGACAGAGGTTGGGGAAAGGGACCCCAGCTCCATCTCCACAGAAGCCTGGTGACTGTAGCTCCAAGACAAGCATACCTGGGCTTGAAATAGGCTTCTCTCTAGGGTGGCACTCTGACGAGCATGGATTAAGAATAGCTTCTCTCTTGGGTGGAGCTCTGATGAGTTGTGGAACTCCGACATGGAAATGGCTGCCATCGTGGTGTGGGGGGGGTTCCTCTGGCTTCTTCCGAGGCTCTAAAGGGGGATGGCCCAAACCCACCATCCCTCCTGGATGCTTTATGATCAGCCAAACACAGGGAGAGATGGTAGCAGCTCTGCCCCATGTATCTGTGTCTCTGGTTCGCAGCCGAGCCCGGGAGCAGTTCATGGGTGGGTATACCAGGTCTCCCAGATGAGACAGAGGTGGGGAAAAGGGACCTCAGCTCCATTTCCATGGAAGCCCGGTGACTTTAGCCAGATTTTAGGGACTGGCTAAAGTCCTTGTTACTTAAGGGAAAGAAAAGTGATGGGAGTGTTCAAAATGAGGAGAAGGGGCAAGAAGGAATTGCAAAAAATTAAATAAATAAAAAAATAAAGTGCCAAGGAAATAGCTAAAAGAGCTGGGGCTCAGACTTTGATCCTAATAGCATGTGTTTTCTTGGGTATCACCCAAAGAAACTTCCAAGCACTGAACTGCATTTATGCTCTGCATACCACTATGTACAGCCAAAAATGTCATGTGACATCATACATTATTTCCTGGTTGAAGGAAGTGTGACGAAAAATATGTATACTTTAAATCCTCATCCCCTTTCTTTACCTGAAAAGCTAAGTTTTTTTTTATTTAATTTAATTTTTATTTATTGGTGTGGAGGCTGGGCAACTGTTGGAGGACACACCTGGTAGTAGTTAGAGACCTCCCAGCTCTGTGCCCAGGGATTGCTCCCAGTAGAACTTGGGTGACAATACCATGCTGGGGATCTAACCTGGGCAAAAAATGTACTCAAGTCCATTATGGTACTCTCTGACCTCTGAAAAAATACTTTAGTATTAAAGGATAGAAAATACCAGTCTGGGGTCAAATAATGCTTTCTCAGACTTGGTTAAGTTTGTTATTTATCACTGCATTGTCAAATTTTGAAGGAGATCCAGAAAGATAACTCAGTCAGATGTCTTGCAAATAGGAGACCCAAATCCCAACCCCTAGCACTGCATGGTCCCCAAAAAATGACAGGGAGTGACCCTAAAACACAGAACCAGAAAGGAGCTGCAAGCTCTGTTGGATATACCACCCAAACAAGATTTTAAAACTAAAAAGAAATAAAAACTTGGAAGGAGGAGGAGAATCACATTCATATCTGCCCCCAGTTCCAGCTCATTCCCTGTGGAAACTACTTTGGTCCATTCAGTGCTTCAAAATTATAAAATTAAAGTATCTGCTGTGGCTTGTGGCCCTTTGAAGCTCAGGATTTGAAGTAAATTGACTTTGGGTTATGATCCCAATGACAGACATTTTTTTTCAGTGTTCTCGACAGCTGTCAGCAATGACATAGACATCTGGGGGTAATTTTGATCCGACACTTCTACCCCAAATGTTCCCCCTTTCAGCTCTGCCCCATTGCTGGGTATTATATTAGGTTTGTGTGGTTTCTTATATTCCATTTTTCAAGAAAAAAAGGGAACATCAGTGCTTCCCCTCAGCATGGCCTTGCTGCTCATTGTCAGATGCTGCAGGAGCTGAGAGTATGGGCAGAGGGAGAAAGGAGAAAGCACATTTTTGGCAACTGTTTTAGACTATCTTTCCTGTAAGTTGTGTCTGACACAAAGGTCTTTGTGCAATGGTATATCGAGAATAAGGTCTCATGAGAAGAGAGTAGGGGAGACAGGAAGCAGAAGATCAGAAAACCTTTCATTTGGGGAGAGGTTTAACTCAAGCCTGAACTCCAGGGGAGCTCTGGAAATTAAATTTTGCCACAGCTATCTCCTGCCGAGACTCAAGAGGGGTAGACTGTTTAAACTCCCACGATACTTTGTCATTGGCCGCATACTGCCTTAGGTTGAAGCTGTCATATTCCAGAAATTTCCAGGCCAGACATCTCTCATCAGCAAGGGCAGTGTTCCAAAGAAGGGTGAAGGTGTGAGCCCTTAAGGCCAGCTGGGGTCTGGTGCTCTTGGCTTGATAAAGAGGTCTAGGCAGAGGGCCAACCACCTGCTATCAGAGCCAAAATAGTTTGAAATGGACAATCAGTAGACTGATGCTTTATCTGAGGGAAATTTATGTCATACACAAATCCTATCCTATGATATGATTAGCATATACACATCTTAAAGCATGACACTTAAAGGCGATCATATTACTTGATTTGATTGATAGAAGATGCCTCAGGAGAACTTGCAAGTTATTCGTTTCAGCCCCATCATTTTGTAGAAGAGACAGGTTATGTCAGAGTGAAGACTTACCAAGAGCCAAATGCTGAGTCTCAGTTCTCTGATTTTGCTTGAGTTCAGTCTGACTCATATTTGTCAAATGTCTGTGGACACGATACAATTTTAGACTCGAGCAGAGAATTGCAAAACAGTGTCAAACTCCAGCCTTATGAACATATGGCCTGATAGAGGCGAAGAGAGTGGGGGCGGGGGGCAGGGGAAGAACTTTATGAAAATCAAAGTCCTGATTTAGCTCAAGAGCAGTATAAATTACGTGTTTTGGGCATGGGGAACACAAGAACAAACACATACAAATGGCTTGTCTTGTCTTCATGTGGTGGGAGGTCTTTATACAAAATAACCTTATATTTCAAACTATGATAAAAGAAAATATTCTGACAGCTCTTTTGTTTGGGTGAAGCTGAAGAAGATAAATAGGCAAGTGGGTTCTGGGAAGTAGGGAAAACAAATGAAACAAAAGAAGCCATCCTTCTTAGAGTTTCATTTTGTCATTGAAAACTTAGTCTTCCAACACTAATTCTTAGTCTTTAAGGGAGAATTACTGGAAGGCTTGTCAATTAGACATGATTATTTTTATACTAAAGGCTGTAGGCCCTACATACTTTAGAAAAAATGTTGACCCCATCCCTCTCTCCCTTTTACATAGACTGTTCTAATGCTGGAGTGTTTTCTTTTTTCTTTTTGCTCATTGCAACACTGATCGACTCATTTTAAATTAGTGTGTGGTTTTTATATTTACCTAAAGTATATACACTTCCCTTTGATCAGGATCTGAGACTCATCCTCATATTCATGGGGTTATTATTGCCTATGAGAACCCATGTTGTGGGTGCTTTGAATACAAAACTGAGAAAGGGGTGTTAGCCTTCCCTCAAGTGCATTAAATCTTGTTAGGTGAGACAAATAGCTCATTGCAGTAAAATGAGATGCCTCCTGAAACAGCTCTGCCCAGGACATCCAGAATGGCTTGCAGCAGTGGTTTTCAAACCACTGGGCCACAGGTGTGAGAAGGTTGAATATTGCTGTTTTAGATAATGTAGAAAGAAGTTTCTGGAAAGAAATCCAGCTTTGTTGAAATTTGATCCCTAGCGAAAGGTTTATGTCATCTCCTATTATTTTCTATAACATGTGTTCTTAAAAGAAAACTGACTTTTATAATTCTGTTTGATGTCCCTGTTGAAGCAGCTCGTCTATAATCTCCCTCAGTGTTTTGTAACTTTTTTTTACTTATTGTAATAGTAAGGAGTCATTTAGACTTTTTTTTTAACTTCATCACCCCCCCATAAAATTTTATCCCTGTGGTAAGATACCTATCTCATAAAATTCACCAATTTATTTATAAACTATGTTAAGTTCACTAACATTAAGTACTTTTGGAATGTTGTTCAAGCATCACCATTATTGGTTTCCAGAACAGCTTCATCTTCCTCAGCAGAAACTCATGTGCATAACAGAGTAACTATCCATTTCTCCCACTAGACCTCCCTCAACCCCAGGAAACACTAGTCCACGCTCATCACTATAAATTATCATCTGCTAAATACTTTATGTACATATAAAACTTGTCCTGTTATGTACAACTTGCTTTATTTAGCATGTTTTTAAGATTCATCCACGCTATACTATGGGTCAGAGTCTCACTCTTTTTTTATGGCTGAATATCCCTGTGGTCTTTAACATCACCTACTACATCTGTGTATGCTCTGTGGACTTATGTGGGTTGCAAACATTGTCATGCAAAAAGATTTTTCTGCACCCAAGAACCACCTTTTCCCTTAAAGGGAGCCATGTCCCCCTTTAAGATTTGCCATGTTCAGATGTCAGTTTGTTGATCATGTGGATACAGCTGAGTCTGTTCCCAGCTGTCGAACAGTGCCTGGTACACAGTAGACATCAATAATCGTGTGCCAACTGCTTCTAAAGCTCCATTCACTGTCACTTCTTCCTCCTACATTTAACCCACTGTTGTTAAACATTGAGCTTAATTAAGTAGGCATAAATCTATTTTGGCACTTATTCTCCAGAAGTGCTGCCAGTTTACACAACAGGTGCTTCCTCTCCATCCCAGTCCTCCCACTGAACATCTCCTTCTCAAGGGCGCTGTATTTGCTGCTTTCTTAACAGAAGTGAAAGATTATGAGCCACCATTCGGATCCAAGGTACGGGAGCATCCGTGTGTTGAAAGCATGAAGGACAATGTGCTGAGAGACCGAGGACGACCAGAAATCCCTAGCTCCTGGCTCAGTCACCAGGTAAGGGTCGAATCGGATGCATTTCCCTGGGATATTTACCTGCTGAGGAAGTGAAAGTTCCAGAAGGCTGGATATCCATTCGAGAGCCAGTCCCTTTGTGTTCTATAATCCTGTAAGGTTTTGTTTACAAAGAAAATTTCAATAAGGAGAATTGACCCCGTTAAGAGCCACAGCCAATGGGAAGGTATACTTCCCAGAGGGGAATCACAAGAAATCTTTAGAGGAGCTTTTGGAGCAGAATACAATTCCCTGGGTTCTGGATTGCAATATTTTGTTTACAGCCTTTTCTACTCCCTTGCTTTTACGTGGGGAGTTTATGTTTTGTTCCAAATGTTTTCCAATGAGTTCCACATGTTTTCCAATGAGTTCCAAATGTCTCTGGGATTCTTCCACTTGGGTATGAACTACGTCACAGACTGAGAACAAAGCAAAAAGATGTCAGAGTGAGAAAGCAGCAGTTTTGGCCAGCCAGCTGGTCCGAGAGGCAGGCAATGTGCTCTGGGCTGTGCACCCACTTAGAATAGAGAGAACGCCCCGCCTCCCTTGCTTAGAGTAGATGAAAGGAAAGAGAAGAATGTGAATAGGCTGTAGAGACATGGTAAAGGCAACACCAGCCACAGGCAGGTACGATTCTGGGCCGTGAGAGACCTGTCCCAATCCTTTGGGAGTATTCTGAGAAGGAAGTAGCAGATTGCAAGCAGTGAGAGAACACCTGAAGAGGTGTTCCAGGAAAGAGCTGAGAGTGAAGAAGGAGCAGTCTGACCTAAGGCTGGAACCATTGACTCTGGTTGGCAGGTTCCTTATTCAGTGAAGGCCAAGGCTAGGTCTGGGACTTTCTGAAGAGCAAAGCGAATTCAGAGGAGAAACTGGAGCTCCCAGCCAGCCACAGTCAGGAGGAAAAATGGGGCTGGGTCCTCCCTGTGGTAGCTTAGGACTATGATCGGGGCAGCCTGACAGATCCAGCCTGTGCCAGCCCAGATTTCTTTGGATCTTTCAGGCAAAAGTCCTCCATAATCTAAAAATACAAGTCTTTGCCCTCATCTCTGAAATCAGGGGCAGGCACTGGTGTACTTTCCTTCAAACAGTTGCCGCCTCTGCTGTGTTGGTTCTTATAATGAAGCCATTATTCATGATGATAAAATTCTGGAAAGAATTAACATAATACATTTTTTCTCTTAATGAGATTTGTTGCCCTATTGATTTCAAGTTAATGCTTAATATTTAATTTAATTTACTGCCTGTAATTACAGTGCCAGAATAAAATAAATGTTCCTTGTGTACCAACAATAACACACTACTCTTAACAGGGCTATCAATCAATTCCGTCAATTAGGTGAATTATACAATTAATTCAACATCATGAACTCACTTGCAGGGCAGGGAGGGAGGGTGTGAGGGAGAGTGGAATGTGTCAGAGGGCAAATGGGGACATATCTGTCCCCAACAGGCCAGTGTGGGGCTTCGTTTCTCCTACCTGGGAAACTTGAGCTCTTTCTACTGGCCAAAGCACATTCAATTACCACCTGTTGAACTATCTACTTAACCACTGGCTGCTTTACTTCCAAAAATAACTTGGAATGGTAGCAAACCTATTTGCACAATAAAATGGAATAAAGACTCAGAGGAAAAAATAGTTCTGCCATCCTGCTGGACAGAATAATCTGCCTTATTCTACTGGATAAGTCTTCTGTTTTATGCTTTCACCTGGCTGTGCTCAGGTGCTATTCTTAGCTCTGAAGTGACCCTGGTTATATTTGGATCATATGTAGTGCCACAGATTGAACCAGGGTATAAACTGCATACAAGACAAGTGCCTTAACCACTATACAATAACTCTTACCCCTGAAGGTGTCCTTTGAATGGGGCCTTTGTGGAATGACGTAGAATTTTCTAAAACAGCCTGGAGTCAAGCTTGTCTGGCCTCCAGAGACATTTGTCTCCTACAGGGTCTAGCCTCCTGTTGGAGAGCAGAGTGCTCTGGCAATGGGCATCCTTTCAGCTGCCAAAGGCTACTACTGAAACACTCTGTAGATTGACTTGATGAACTGAAGCTAGACTATTGTCTGGATTCCACTCTGATATCTGTTTAGTGCCATTAGAACTGAAATGTCTAAATGACTCCCACTCTGAGATAATTCTTAAAAGACAGAACCATAGGGACAGTAAAAATGGTCACTGGCTGCCTGAGACTCAGGGGATGGAGGCCAGACAGCATGACTAGGTGAAGTGCAGAGGACTTTTAGGGAAGTATAATTATATACTATAATTATTGCATGCAAGTGACAAGCGGATGCACGTCAGTCTATCATTGTATCATAGCACTAACGTCAGAAGGTATAGTACAGACTCTTGTAGCTGTGGGCTTCATTAGAGATGGACTTGTCAATACACATAGGAAAAATATTATTGGGGAGGGGTCCTGTGTGAAAAACCCTCTGATCACCCAGTCATGCTGTCAACATAAAACTGCTTGTCATTAATTTTTTGTAAACAATGAACTCTAAAGTTTCTTATAAAATAAAATAAGAAAGGGTGTAAAATGGTATTAGGAATCACATCATGGGAATTTTTCAGCTATTGAAGATGCCGTTCTGTACCTCAGAAGCCTGCTAGAGATCCATTGTGTGGTTTCTTTATTTCCTGGCCTGAGGTGTTCAAACGATCTCCCTAGGTTTCCCAGGCAGTGAGAACCCCCAATATGGACCCTTCCCTTCACTGGCCCTTTCTCCTCTGTTTACTCCACTGACTCAGGGTACCTGTGGACTTTCTCTCTTGCAGGGCATCCAGATGGTGTGTGAGACGCTGACTGAGTGTTGGGACCATGACCCAGAGGCCCGGCTCACGGCCCAGTGTGTGGCAGAACGCTTCAGTGAGCTGGAGCACCTGGACCGACTGTCAGGACGGAGCTGCTCTGAGGAGAAGATTCCAGAAGATGGCTCTCTGAACACTACCAAATAGCTCTTCCAGGGCAGGCCAGGCCTAAGCCAAGAAGGCCACCCCATCACCAAAGAACAGAGGTAGCAAGAAGCTGCCCCTGAACCAAGCTCCCTGGAAATCCTGGGTTTTCTTCCTTCTGTCAGCTGTGGGGAGAGAGTAGTTACCATGGCAGCAGAGACTGGGTGACAGGAAGCATTCTGTGCCTTTGACATTGTCATAGGATAAGCTCTTAGCACTTCCTCAGGAAATGAGTTGATTTCGACAATAGCCAATAACATTTGCACTTTATTAATGCCTGTATATAAATATGGAATAGCTATGTTTTATATATATTTCTATATATGTCATATCTATATATACAGCCATACTCTGGAAAGAGACAAGGAAAAATCAAAAGATTCCTAGGAAATGGGTTGAATGGGCTAGCTCCAGAACAGGCCCCAGCTGGAAGGGGCCGTAGAAGCATTAGCACTCAAGGCATGGTCCTCTGACTCCGCCGGGCACACTGCATTAGAGGAGAGGCGCCTGTCTCAGAGCCCACGATGGTTGCACTCCGCTTGATTTTGCAAAACCAGGCAGGCCCTGCATGTGGGTTCTCTCCTGACTGTGGCGTGAATTAGAGTCATCTGTTCAGAGGGTCAGGTTAAGCCACACTTGTTTAGGGCCAGATACTGGAGATCTCAAACAATAATGCCATTGCTTCTCCCCCATGGACTTTTCACGTGGGGCTTCAGGCTCTACCTTTGATTCATGAACTACTTTCCACAACTAGCTAAGAAGCTCTAAGCACTTAAACATTTGCAGCCCCATTTCTTGACCTTAGATTGCAGGAAAAAAGGTCAGTTCTCTTTTAATCAGTGAATGGTTAACTGGTGCCCTTTTATCCTAAGGAAAGTGTTCTTTTTAAGCACCACTCCCTCCGCCCCCAAAATTTCTATACTCTCAGTCCTTCTCCTACAAGGGAACAAATGTCCCCCTATTGGGTTCATTCTCTTCAATTTTCATCACATTTGGTTTGGTCTCTAGCGTTCTGTGCAAACAGCAGTAGTTTTTTTTTTTTTTCTTGGCTCCTGAAGCTTGAGTACATTTTGCAGGGGGGGAAGGATTTGAGCTGCTATAGTCAGGACTGCTGCCTCGGGCACATTTTGCTTGGCCAGCACAGCGCTGAACAAAAATCAAGTCATTTTTTCAATATTTGGGATGTGCAAAAAATATCTGAGTCCCTCAGTGAGGATAGATAGCAGATGATTTCCTGTTTTCTTCAGTCTATATTATTCAAAAAACCAAAAGGTGGGCACTTAGAGAACACTGCTTCACGTCTTGCCGACAATGCTGTTTGTCACTGCCCAACTGACCCAGTTTGCAAGTGTAACTTACACTGAACCTAGATCCCTTCTAGGAAATGTGCATTTAAGAAGCCAGTCTTTGGCTCTCTAATACGATTTGGATCACGCCTTCTGCTCCATCTGGGGTTGCAATAGGATCTTGACTTTTTCTTTTTTTGACAAAAGTGGACCTTCTCTGCATGGTCCCTGTAAACAAATCTCCTGTGTTTATATATTCAGAGTTTTCTCCCCTGTGTCTGGGAGGGGAGCTCTTTTCTCCAAGAAGCTTTTGCCATGGTTATGGTGTGGCCTATCAGCCTTACCAACCTCTGCAGAATTTACTAGTGAGGACTTGAATGAGGGACACAAGAGTCCCATTTGCAGTTTGAATTTTTGTGTCCACATGGACAAGGGGAAAGAATGAGCTTTAATACTCCACAGGAAGCATGTTAATCTATAAATATGTATACATGCTGCAAATAACAATCACTTTTATAAAAAAAAAATGTGTTTGAAGCTGCTTTTCAGCCAAATAGTAATTTTATCAAGGGACCGCAATGAGCATATTAGCTTGATTTTAGATTTGGGAGAGGTCTCTATCGCATTGCAGTTTTGCAGATATGTTGACATTTGGGATTAGGTCAAACTTTCTAGAAGCCTGCTCAGTGCAGGGGTAGGCTGAGAGAGTTCAAGACAGACTACAGTGCCATGAAATGCCTAGAAATTCTCTGTTCCTTAGGGCTCTTTGATACCATCTCAACAGCTGTTGCTCATTGACCTCTAGTGGCGAATTTCTAGAATACTGGTCCCTCAATAGGCTTTTCTGAAATTCAACAGCTTCTATTATTTCTTGGTCATCTTCAGCCTAAACTGGAATGTAGTATCAGGTGATACTGTGGCTCGTTTTGTTTATTTTTCGCTCAATTAAAAGACCAAGACTACATTCTCTTGTTCCTAAAAAAATACTACTATGCATAAAGAGAAAGTTTTATTCTTTTATGGAACATTTCAGCGGTAATCATGTATTAAAATAGGAATGTGAATGCTATATACTCTTTTTATATCAAATGTCTCAAGCACTTATTTCCATTTTATGCATTGTCTTTTATATAAATAAAATGTTTATTAGATGGAATAAAGTAAAAATACTCAGGTCAGTTCCTGCCTCCTGATTCTCTTTATTGTAGCTAAGCTTACTAACTATGCAGAATTGATCATAAAAAATTCTTTCATATTTCAGATCTTCTTCAGCTGACAAGAATTCCCCTTTTTTAAAAGCAGCGGCCAAAGTTCAATAATATGAGATGCAGCAGATGCTGTTGGTTCCTGGCCTCCATATCCCCGGGCCCTGAACCGGGGCCTCTTGATACCTCTGCCTGCCCGGGCCAGGAGCGGCATCCATCTGCACAACACATTCTTGCAGTTATAAGCCTGGACAAGGTTGGACTAAGCAGTGCACACAGCTGCTTCCTACAGTCTCTCCTGTGCACACACTAGCAGGCAGGTGTCCATCCTTGTGTCTCTTGCCAGTTGTCAGGCTTCTTCCCTCTCCTTGTACTCAGGCACAGCCTCCCACTAGACTTTTCCATCACATATTTGCATTCTATCAGTGCCTTTCAGTTGGCTTGGAGGCATTGTTGTGAAAAGTGCATGTGATTTTCTAGCCAGAAGTTGAGCTATCTTTTCTGGCAAATCTGAGGAATTCTGTGGCTCCCTAAGACTTACAGGAAGTCCTAGTTTGTTCTAATGGTCTAAATGGCCTAAAAGAATTAATCTAGCTGCACCAACCTGAGTGGAGCATTTCTTCACCTTTCCATAACTCACCATAAACATACAAAGATATCCTAACTATGGATATCTTTTCACCAACCTTTTTAAATCTCAGCACTACTGCTGTTTTGTATTGGTTAATTTGTGCAGTGAGGGAAACAGTAGGCTGAGTGGCAGCCTCTACCCACTAACACCTACACCATGGCTACAACAACCCAAAATGTCACCAAATGTTGCCTATGTCTCTTGGAGGACAAAAGTCACTCTATTTGAGAACTACTGAGCTAAACGATGCTCTGTACTACAGATCTACCTTTAGTAGTGTGACGCCTTCAATGGTTACTGAATGCAGTGGTTATCACTTAATAGCCTGGAGCTCTGGACTGAACTCAGAAGCACTACTTTGCTCTGCACCTGTGTAGGGGGAGGACTGCTAACCATCTGGATTGGCTCTACCCAGCTACAATCCCTGAAATCTAAAGGAAAGGCTAGGCAAGTGTTGAGGTCTCTGGATTAAACTCAGGAGCACCATTTTGCTCCACTTCGCAGCGGAACATTTCTTCACCTTACCATAACTCACCATAAACATACAAAGATATCCTAACTATGGGTTCCTAACCTCACAACAACAAGAAACTACTCCAAACTGCAAAGGTTACAATAGTAAAGAGCAGAAACTCACCAGTGTTAGTGAGTGAAGATGCTAGCCTGGATTAGTCAATCAATAATAATGAACTATATAACCTCTCTGATAAGGAATTGAAAGTGGAATTATTGAGGATGCAGAGGGAGCTCAAAGAACAATGGAACACCATCAATAAAATGCAAGAGGATATGAGGAAAATATAAACACTGCCAAGTGAACTGGGCAAACTACTTCCTGCCTTATCTTAATCATATGCAAATGGTGTTGTACAGATCTCATCTTACACACTGTGATAAGGAATACATGGAGTTGTGTCTTGAACTTGAAAAACCTTCTATACATATTGTCCAATATGGGGTTAGTTTATATAAAGCTACTTTCAAAAAGAGGCACAGTTTGAGACAATTCAAGAATCTAAACACCTAAGAAAAAACAGGTCCGTACTGCAGGCAGCCTCGCTATCCTTGGTCATTATTGATAATCTGAACACTCATTCACTGGCTGTCTGGCCTCTGCAGAGCTCTAAGGTTCCACTAATGCTGTGATGTAGATGAGAAATAGTACTGAGAGAATGCAAGGAAGAAATCTAGGATCCCACAGGCCAATCTGGTGCATAGCCCTGTGGTCTAGAAGCTAGAATTTAAAATAATAATTTGGAATAATTGTTGCTGCTGTTGTCTCCCTTCAACCTGCCTTCCAAGGGACGGGACTGCCCTGATGTTCCTCTTTTGTGGGTCTCAGCTCTCTCCCCTAGGTCTGTGTGCTCAGTGGGGGTAGGGGGGAGAAGTAGGCTGGGAGCCTGCTTGCTCGCCACACACCTGTAGGGGTTATGTAAATTTGGGTCATGAGAAGAGCTGAAAGATCAGTGACTCTGGGCAGGGCCTTACCGAACACATACATGCTGGCACTTGAGCTGATTTGGCTTCTGCCGACCTTTAAAAATGATTTCAGTGGACCTATTTTTCACACATTAGGAGAAAATAAACACATTAAGCCTGAACCTTCACAGATATTATTGCTGAAAATATAACTGAGTTTGAAAAGGTGAATTGGTGAACTGATTTCTTTCAATGAAGTCAACAGATAATAGCCCTTACAGGTGGCAACTCCAGGAGGTGTGAATGATTGGAGTGGAGTGAGCCACAGCCACTGAAGCAAGTCCTAGTAACTGCTAACAGTGATCAAGCACTCAGGAAATGCCAGGCACTGTTCTGTGTCCTTCCATAGGAGAGCCTTCTCTTCCCATAGGAGGGCTGAGGAAACCGAGACTTGAGAGAGTAAGGTCTTGGTAACAGTGCCCTCAGTGAGCCAACCCTAAGCCAGGATTTGAGCTAGAGCAACAAGACTCCAGGCTCTACCCTCTCACCCTGGCACATCTCATCCTGAGATACACCAGGAGTCAGAGAGCATGCTGGGTCTCCTGAAAGTCCTAGGAAGACTCTGGGCATTAGCTTAAATCACAAAGGAGGGAGGCTTTCTCTGGCAAGAAGTTGGTCCTCAGGGAATCCAGGAAGAGAAATTTTCCTTCAAGGCACATGGATTCTGGGCTCTAGTCCAAGACCTTCAACCAAAACTGGATCTAGGATTGTCTGGGCCTCCTTGCAGCTCCTTTTGCTATTCCTGTTTCTGCCACTACAAAGTCAGGAACAGCCCCCTGTGGGCAATAAGTCTCCATGGCCCCTCAGCAGGGACCCAGTGTGGAGCTTTTTGCTCTCAGATGCTCTTTGTGGCCAGGAGCTTCAGTTGGGCGATGGTGGTCTTTGTTTCAAGCTCTCTATGCAAATTGCATGCTAATGACCTCGTCCTGAGGCTGAATCCCTCCCCTGGGTGACAGGGAACTTTTCATTTAAACAAGTGTGTCCATCCCTTAACACAAGTCACTGCAGTTGGCATCTGCTCATTCTGTTCATTTTCCTCCTGAAATAAACTGCCTAATTGTTGCTTATCACATTTCCAATTAGGATTTTTTTTTTACCTTGAATAATTACAGCTCCAGATTCTTGAATTTGGAGCCTTGGCGTCAGGTTTGCTTTGCAAACTGTGCTGATAAAGGCAAGATTGTGAACTTCTCCACATTACATGGCCTGCCAATCAGCCTCACACGGTGTAATTTAATTCTAATACACCTCCTGATCTTTGGTGCATTTAAAAATAACTTGTTAATAGTCTTCCTATTCTAATTAAGCTGAAATTGCACATGCTGTGAAATGCTCGCTCGCACTCTTTCTCGCCTTCACTCCCTCTACACATAAATGCCTGTGTGCCCCCCCCCCCCCCACACACACACACTATTGATCCTTAAAACTCACTTCTGCCAGCAGGCTGTGTGGCACAGGGTTTGTGAAATTGTCCTCCAGGTCTTCTCTTCATCCATGCCGAGAATTCAAAGAACAGAACTCGAAAACCTTTTGCCAGAGGGTCATCAGAGAAGATTAAACACCTTTGAAATTTTGTTTTGTCAAAACAATCATAACACAAAAATTTTAAATTGGGATCTTTCCATCTCTTTGGTTCAAATCTTAGTTCTGTCACTGAATTGATTTCTAACTTTTTGCCATCCTTTTAGGCCTTTTATTCCTTCATCTTCCTGATGCATACAATAGGAATAATGGTATGTACTGCCTGGTAGACCAGAGACTATTAATGTAATCAAGTTGCTATTCATAAGTGTTGGACAAAGAAATTATTTTTGCTATTACTAGTTTGCAATTTACCATGAAATGAAACTGTGTTCTATTTTATAAATGCATATTTTTTGTCTAAACCTTTACTAAGAGGGGCTAAGGAAGGGAGTCTTGTTTACCTGAAATGTATGAGATCACTCATTTTTCTCAAGCGGGATATTTGATCCAGAGAGCAGCTTGTCTGTGGTTACATCCCGGATCCTGAGAGATGGAATATCTTTGGTTTTAGTCCTACTCCAACATCCCTTACTCCTTTGTTCCAGTATTCTTTCAGGTTCTTTTTTATCTTTTTACCCATCCAAAATTCTTCCCTGTAGGGATCTCTCTCTCTCTCTCTCTCTCTCTCTCTCTCTCTCTCTCTCTCTCTCTCTCTCTCTCTCCTATAGATATAGATATTACTACATATTTATACATATATAGCAATATATATTGATATATATTGTTGCAGTATTTTGCAATATATATATTTGTTAAGCTATATAAAGTTAATCACTCAGTGTCTGCTAAGGGAGCAAGCTTGGGGTTGGGTGGGAAACTAGGGACTTTGGTGGCAGTAAGGGCACATTGGTGCTGGACTGGCATTGGAATATTGTGAACCTGAAACAACTGTATAGTGAACAACATTGTAAAGAACAGGGTATATAATATAAAGGTTTTTTTTAAAGAGAGATGACACTTGGACCCCCAACACTTGAGGGGCTGGGAAAGATAGAGGAGGTGGCATGAGGCAGCCAGGAGTAGTCCAAAGACCGGACTAAGGCATGCAGAAACCGAGCACAAGAACATGCGGGATCTGCTGTCTGTCACAGCTGCTGGGTTCCGCATGTGCAGCCCAAAAGGCAGGCATGGGGGCAGGCCTGGGGTGGCAGGCCAGGGCTAGAACCCACCATGCCTCCCGGCCGCCTCATGAGCGGCTGGGCACAAGGAAAGCAAGGAGCAGCTCTGCCCCGTGTTTGAGAGTCTCTGGTTCAGCATACCTGGGCCGGATTGAAAGAAAACTGCTGCGCGGGTGGGTGTGGATGATCCGGGCTGTGATAGTCTGGTCTACTGGGTGGAGTTGTGATGAGAGGGAAGTTCGGATGTGGAAGATGGCGGCCCCCATGGAGTTGGGGGAGTCGTCTGGCTTGTTGTGAGGCTCTGCTGGGGTTGGCAGGCCAGGGCTAGAACCCGCCATGCCTCCCTGGTGCCTCATGAGCGGCTGGGCACAGGGGAAAGCAAGGAGCAGCTCTGCCCCATGTCTGAGAGTCTCTGGTTCAGCATACCTGGGCCGGATTGAAAAAAACTGCTGCAGGGTGGATGTGGATGATCCAGACTGTGATAGTTTGGTCTGCTGGGTGGAGTTGTGACAAGAGGGAAGTCCGGATGTGGAATATGGCGGCCCCCATGGAGTCAGTGCGGGGGCGGTCGTCTGGCTTGTTGTGAGGCTCAGCTGGGGTGGCAGGCCAGGGCTAGAACCCGCCATGCCTTCCGGGCGCCTCATGAGCAGCTGGGCACAGGGAGAGCAAGTAGCAGCACTGCCCCATGTCTGAGAGTCTCTGGTTCAGCATACCTGGGCCGGATTGAAAGAAAACTGCTGCAGGGTGGGTGTGGATGGGCTGTGATAGTCTGGTCTGCTGGGAAGAGTTGTGACGCAGAGGGAAGTCTGGATGTGGAGGGATGGCGGCCCCCATGGAGTCAGGGGGGCGTCTGGCTTGTTGTGAGGCTCTGCTGGGGTGGCAGGCCAGGGCTAGAACCCGTCATGCCTCCCAGGCGCCTCATGAGCAACTGGACACAGGGAGAGCAAGGAGCAGCTCTGCCCCTTGTCTGAGAGCAGCTCTGCCCCTTCACTGATTAAAATACTGAAAGTTTCCTTGTTTATTGGAGTCACTTGCAAAAGATCACAACCACAGATTCTCAAGTTTTGTTTTAATTTCTATCTTAACAACAAAATGTAGTGGTCACACTATCACTTGTCACTTGTCACTTGTCTTCCCATTGTTCATCAATTTGCTCGAACGGGCGCCAGTAATGTCTCCAATCTGGGAATGAGGCCCATTATTGTTACTATTTTTGGCATATTGAGTATACCACCGGTAGCTTGCCAGGTTCTTCATGGCTCTGGGTTGATCCCAGGGGGCCCAGTTCATCCCAGGGGGTCACACTATACAATAATTAAAATATTACTTAATGATGAATGATGAAAGTGCCAGGAAGAGCCTGGCAAGCTACCCGTGTTTTATTTGTTATGCCAAAAACTAGTAACAATTATGGACCTCAATTCCATGGCCTGAAGAATGGCTTGAGGCTCTTCCTGTCTCTTGGGCTGCACTTGCCTGCAACGGGATGTATGGAGATATTACTGGCGCCTGCTCGAGCAAATCAATGAACTACGGGAAGACAGTGAGACAGTGATACAGTGATGAATGTGTCTTTCTCATACATTACTATAAAATTTTGTGACTCAATATAAACATCGTAGTTTGTTCAAATTTTATCAGGGAATTTAGAAGAGCATGGATCTCTCCTCACCTTGCATCTTCTCTGCTTTGAATTCTGATGTCATCTCGGCATAGAATCTTCTGATGTCACATCTGGGCACACACCCAAAATATATCACTCTGGAAGGTAATTGTTCTCTGGGAGCTAGTTAAAAGATATCATCCTGAAAAACATCACATGGTCTCTCCCACTGGCAGAGTTAGGGCAACTGCATTCTCATGCAGCTGAATTTCTCTAGGGTAGGAATACCAAGAAAATCTAGAAGAAATTCTCATTTATGACATAGTCTTGGAAGTCACTGAACATCACTCCTGCTTTATAAACCAAGCAGCCTTAAAGTTCAAAGCAATAGAACAGAATATCTCACCTCTCAATGGGAGGATTGACAAAGAATTTTTGCATCAGTGCTTAAAATAACCAAAGGAACTTTACAGTATGAAGGCCTCAGTTTTGCTTCTGTGAGACAAAACAGCATTATTTCTTAGGCTCCTTTAGTCCTGAAACTCAATGGAATACTTTCCTTTGACTTTACCATATCAAAGTTTATGTGACATCCTATTAGAGATTCCCAATTCTTTTAGCATGTTAGTGATAGACTTTGGGGTCACACCAGTGGTGTTCAGGAAGTACTCCCAGCTCTATTACTGAGGGGGTCTCTCCCTGTTGGAAGACTCCTGTAAGAGCCTCTGCATCTGCACTGGATTGCCTTCTGCAGGTCACTTCATAGACAGGGAGGTAGTTTAAATGTGGCAGTTTATCTGACCATGTATTCTGTACTGGCTGGTATAAATATTCTCTCATGCTACCACAATCATCGTGGGACTAGCTAAATCTTACCAGCATATTTGCCCGGCCACATTGGATCTCTAAGTTATTAGACCAGAGAGAAATGCTGTTTGCCTCCAAGCAAGCAAGCATGGCTCCCCTGATAACGCAAAGGCAACTAAAGTACAAAACTACCGTGAGTAGACGAGACCCTTGTGAAGCTTGGAGAAATATTTAACTGTCATTAGTATAAGCTTTGGTACAGAGACATGCCATCTTAGGAACCCCCCTTCTCTACCCTACAAGGGCATTTCCAGGCAGATCTCTTCTTTTTTTTTTTTTTTTTTTTTTTTTTCCCCAGTTCTTCCAAAATACACTCTTCCCCCACCATGAACACAACAGAGAAAAAACCCCACCACAAAAAAAAAACCACACCACCCAAAAAACAAACCACCCCCAACAAACTTCCCACCCGATTTCCAGGCAGATCTTGGCTCAAAACATTAGCATATAAAAGGGCCTAGGTGAGGTGCTGGGAGAAATTACCAGAGGGCATTTGACCCTCCCTACTTCCCATAATAGTGGGAGGTCAGGAGTTGCAGGGTATAAAACTTGGCTGCTTCCTCTCTGGCTCTTTTTGGGCTCTCTCTTTGTGGGCACACACTCTTCTTGGGAGTTTTGTCTTTCTCTCCTCTTTACAGGGCCTTAACAAGTGGTGTTCACCATCTTGGCCTACACATGGCTGGGGTTTTAGCCGGGAATCCTAAGCAAAGGGTTTTTCCTATTGCTGACTTGTATGCCTGAACCTGTGAAAAGTAAAGCATTTTAAAACTGCATTGGATTCCTGAATCTTCATCCATTCCCTGCCGTCTTCGGAGGTAGAACGGAACTCATTTCCAGGCACTGTCGGGGACCCCCCAGCGGCATCTCCAACAGCTCCCAACATTACTCTGAAGATCATGCCATGTAATGGATTGAGCCCCAACTTTTGCATGCAAAGAATATTATAAGTCTACTGAACTTCCTGTCTGGTCCAGCCTTCCAATCATCACCATGCTTTTATTATTTTCTCCCGTGTTTTTGGTGTCGGTTTTATATCTGTGCATATGCATGTGATGAACTCCACAGTATGCTAGTTTAGAATTACTTTCTCATAATTAAGCTAGAGAGATATTCTGGAATCTTGTTTGGAAAAGGCATTAGAAGCCATTATAACCAAAATGCCATGCAGAAGCAAAAATTTATATAGTGCTGGAAAAATCCAACAGGAGTTAAGGCACTTGCCTTGAATACAGCAACACAAGTTGCATCCCTGGCATCAAATATGGCCTGAAAACTATCAGGAATAATCATCAGGAGTAAATCCTAACCACCACTGGTGGATATGCTCCCTGGAAACCAAAAAATTGATAACTCTGATTAAATTGTAGTGGTTAGAGAACACAGAAATTCAAGTGTGCAATAAATGCTATGACATTTTTTTTCTATACTACTGTTAGTTTTGAGTCTAAATCTTCCTGCCCAGTGGTGAGAAATTAGTTGCTTTATTTATAGAGCTGCCTTCTTCACTAACTTCAGAGGTTTTACAGTTTTTGATATCTTAGTCAGTGAGAACATGGGTATTGTTAGAGAATTCTGGTTCTCAGTCACCAGTGAAGTCGGATTGGCCCTGAAATGCTCATTGTCCAAGATGCTTGGTTAAGACGTGCCTTTTTTCTGGTTCCTTGCCTTGATGGTTTCTTGGTATTTCCTTGGAAGACCTGATTTCTTGGGTCTAGATTTGTCTTCTGGTATATCATGGACTACTTTCTTAATTCTTGTGGTATCCTTAGGTCCTAATGTGAGAGCAATGGCCATGGAGTCCCTGTTCTAGACACCAAGAAGACTATCAATAGTTCCATAGATTCTAAACCTTACATTTTCCTTTGTACAGACAATCTATCCTTTCTCAATAGATTTGAATAGCCTATCAACTTGGTGCTTGAATTATTAGGAATCAAATAACCAACTATTCACTTCATCTGCAATTTTTCCCTATAGAAGGAAATATTTTTATTTCATCTTCTAATGCTTCAAAGAAAGGAAAAACTAAATGATTGCTTTCCCATAATAAGAATGAAGGTTTACATCCTGCTACAAAAAATACACCAGACACACGTTTTATGCACTGCATGTCCTCCAGCAATAAAGGGAATTACACTTTCACCTGATGGCTTCCCTGAGCTGTGTGTGTTCAACTACTTCCTAAGACTCCTGGATCTGTGCATCAGCAGTCTTTTTCACAGCTGACAACATTTAAAGAAAAAAAAAATAGACAATGCTTATCATAGAAATAAGAACACAGGTCCATAATGCCTTAATTGCTTTTTAAGTCCAAAGGCTCTAAAAATCAAAATAAATTTGAACGCTCAAATTTGGATTCTGAATATGATGTGAGGTTCCTAGTACTCTATCACTTTATGCAAATATTTTTATGAAAGTAGTTGCATATATTTCATTATAGGGGTCACCCAAATTGTGCTTTAGTATATTACATAACTTCCATCTTATTGTCTCGCTAAAAATATCCAAGAAGTATAGATTTCAGGGACTATATGATGCTGGAGATTTTTGTAGAGTACTTGATAAACATGTATGTATATATATTTATATATATATATATATATATACACACATATGTGTGTACATATATTGATCTTTATCTGTGTCAAAGATATCACTTGCAAGATATGATATTCATATGTATATATACATGTTTATTAACCAAAATTCACTTTCATTAGTAATTATGTGATTTCGGTCTTAAAAGACTTTTTAAAAGGAAAACCAAATTAAGTCCACTTCAATGTCCACCTGTAAAAAATTTGTTGAACTTTTTGTTATCAAAATGACTTTATGTATAGTTGTTTGCTATTTCTGATACTCAAATATCAGAAGATTCTTCCACTAAATTGCTTTTGTAATATGAAAAGTGTATCACTACAAACTAATAAGTGTATATATACTGTATAAAAGCCCAGGTACGCCTGATCCAGAGACTTAGATACATGGGGCAGAGCTGCTACCGACTCTCCCTGTGCCCAGCTGATCATGAGGTACCCAGGAGGGAAGGTGGGTTCTAGCCCTGGCCCATCATCCCAGCAGAGCCTTGAAAGAAGCCAGAGGAACCCCCATACCGTGAGGGCCACCATTAGGGGCCCCTCGAGGTGTTGCAGGTGTGGCTGCATTGACAGGTGGTAGACAGGGAGACAGGCTTGGCTACACCCAGGGCTCTTCTCTGCCCTCGTGGGGCCTGGTTGGCTGATGGTCTAATAGAGAAAAAGACTGGGCCCCCTGGGATGAACCCAGAGCCACAGCAGAGCCTGGCAGGCTACCCGTGGTGTATTCAATATGCCAAAAACAGTAACAATAATGGACCTCATTCCCAATGAATGGAGATGCTACTGGTGCCCGCTTGAGCAAATCGATGATCAATGGGAAGACAAGTGATACAAATGATACAAGTACATATATACATGTATACACACACATATATACATATATGTGTGTATATATAAATATATATATATATATATATATATATATTAGTATGATTTTTTCCCTGGAATTTCAACATACATTCATTCATTGACCTGATCTGATGGGATATGCTAATTCAAGGTAGGGATATTGAGAATAAAACTTTATAGAAAGTGATTTTTGAATTCTCTACTTGATTTTTTATTTATTTATGTATGTTTAAGTACTAGAGCTAGAACTCAGGTATTATGCTTGTAAAGTCAAAGACTTTACCGTTGAGTCACATTCCTCCTGGCCAACATCTTTGAATTTTGAAAATTTGTGGCAGATTCAAAGATTGGGGAAAAGTCACCTCAGAAAACAACTTTGTGTTACTTAGATACTACTGGATCTATACAAAATGTATGAAGAAGAAGACAACAGAAAAAGTAATGTGATGAGGGAAGATGTTCAGGTTCACAGCCTGATGTAGACTAAAGTCCAACCACACATAATCCCCATTAGTGACACTTCACAGTATTCCGATCACAATAGCAAAGTAACTAGATTAGACACTATAGAACTTCTAAACTACTCAGACAACCTCACTTCTTCATTTGTATATTGCAGGTGGTCCACTTCCACTGCCACTTTAGGGTCAATAAATTAAAATTGAATTTCAACAGGAAGTGGTTCCCATGCCCAAGGAACTTCTGAAACTTCATTCATGGAGAACAAACCTAAATCAATTTTTTTTCAAACATGGTGATAGAAGCAGAGGAAGATGACAATGTCCCTAACGACCTCACTAGCAAGGCTTCATGAAAATAAATCTCACATTTCCACAAAACAATACAATAACTTATTCTAAAACTTCAAAGAAATTCCAACTCTCTTTTTGAGGGACAGTCACCATACTTTGTACTTGGGACAAAACTTAAACAGTGGTTTGCACATAGGGAAAAACTGGACACTATTTTAGAAGCAGACATTGCATACCACTTTAAAGTCTCACACTTGTGAATCTACTGGAATCTGTTCACAGGAAGACAGAATCTTTGCAATATTTTTAACCTTTGTACATATCCTAAATTCCAAAAAATTTCACCATTGACATTTATTTGTATATACTTTGTTATAACAAAATATCTGTTATTGATAAATGGGAGTGGGTATAATATTTGTAATTGCAGTCTCTGAAGTGTGACTTTTTATTACATAAGACCTCAGTTCCCTGGTAATTATATATTAGACTGGGTCATACATGTATAGACTACAGTTCATTATTTGAGGTACTATGGAGGCTATCCCCTTTCAGTTTCTTGAGACACTCACAATTCCTTCAAGTTGGAAGGTAGACTCCTGATACTTAGGAAGGAAATGGTGATTTACTTAGATATCTTCCAAATCTTTCAAACTCTACGCTTGGACTTGTTTGGAATTCTGTAGTCAGCTGTAGGTCTCTCCTTTCAAACCTACGGAACAAACCCTGCTTGAGAACAGAATTGTTTTGTTAAAAATGCTTTTTAACTTTACCTGCGTAGTGGAGTACACAGATTTAGGATTATTGCAAGTAGTTTCTCTGCTATTGGCAGACATAGTACAGGAAAAGTGGTTAACGTTGGCAATACCTTGTGGTTTTGTTTAATGAGACAAACACTATGTTAACAACACAGAGATACTATGTTAGGAAATTAAATCATTCATGTGCTAGTATTGTGTAAAGCAGATCATTCACATTAATAGTGTTCACTAATAAACACTAAATGTGATTTCTTCAAAGTTTAATACCAAGTTTAAACTCAAATGTTGAATATTCAAAAATTTAAACTCAAACACTGAACATTCAAAAGTTTTTTAGATTCAAAAATCTGATTAAGCACAGGGTGATTAAGCAAATTATGGAGAGAAGATATGTAGAGAAATTACATAGAAGAAATTATGTTGAATTTATGTTGAAACTATGTAGAGAAATTACATTGAAATTACAAACTAATGCATGATATAATATTAAGTTGAAAAATTATAAAAGCATAGAAATCCCACCTGCTTTTTAAGAAGTTTTTTTATCTCAATCATGTGTCTATCTTCACTAATTTGTCATTCTTTTATTGCTTTGTTAGATTGTTCCCAATTTTCATTTTACAGCATTAGGGATATTGCTGTAATTAATATGTTCGTGTATGATGATATTTATGTATGTTTATTCTTATATTTACTGCCAAAATTTATTAACTTTTATAGTTCCTGTCATCTCTACCAAATTATTTTCCTTCTACGTAAAAGCACATTTCATAGCATTTTCACCTCTCTTCAGTTCTCAAACTTTTTTTGTTCATTTACTATTCCACGACTATACATCATTATTACTTATATTTATATGCACTCTCTTTAGTTGTCTAATTGCTAAAAGATGCCCCATATCATTTAATGTGGAAATGAGGATCACAATCTTACTTATTAGTGAATTCTGTTACTAGTTTAAGAACAAAGGCTGGGAGAAAGTTCAGTGTCTAAAGTATCTCTCTGATTCAACTTGATGTGTGTTGAAATAAACTCCTCAACATTTGAATTGGCCTCAGTTCTTTTTTAATAATATATGTGATCATACCACACTTTCATTATTCACCTTAATCAAAAAGTAAGTATTATTTGCAATATTTTACAATTAACTAAGCGTAGGTAAGTTATATTAGTCTTTGTCAAAAGTGAAATGGTATTGCTCAATTAGAATGAGTAAAATAATAAATATTACAAAATTAGTTGAGAACTATTCAGCATAACTATAATCAATGAATAAGTAGGATAAGTAAAAGAAGATAGCACAACTGTGATCCCCTAAAATAAGAAAAAGTCTACCACCTTAAAATTTAAGAAAACATGCTCAGAGTCTAGAAGTATAAAAGTACAATAAATGAGGAAATAGAGTAAAGGAAAATAAAAGGTCCCTAAAATGGAATGTTATGCTATGAACGTGAATTGGAAAAGTCCATTGTTAAGCCATCAATTCTTCCTAATTTGATCTATGGATCAACATAGTCCAATAAGACTTCAAGTTTCCCCCACACACACACATTTTTTTCTTTTTATCAGTCAGCATATTCTAACACTTTTGTAGACTACAGAGTAAGTAGCATATCCTAACCAACTGATAATTGAAGAATTTGCTCTATCTGATTTTAAGCCATATTTTAAAGCTATGTCGATAGAATGAAGAGTTCAGAAATAGTCTATTCAAATACAGGTAACTTATCTTTGATAGATGATAGGGAAAACTAATGATTACAATAAAATAAATTATAATAAACGTATGCAAGCAAGCATTCACAATTGCATCTTACTCCTCACATATTTACTTAAAACTCCTCATTTATCTTTGGCCTTTGGCCTGTATCTCAGTTCTAAAAAAAGTTCTCATGCATAGTATGTTTAATGTTAAACCAGGTCCAGTTGCAAATGTAGGAGTTTGGAGAGAAGCAAACACCAGGTCCTC
This sequence comes from Cryptotis parvus, assembly GCA_021461705.1. Taxonomy (NCBI): domain Eukaryota; kingdom Metazoa; phylum Chordata; class Mammalia; order Eulipotyphla; family Soricidae; genus Cryptotis; species Cryptotis parvus. The sequence goes on from JAJIBD010009541.1 coordinate 83,876, forward strand.
TGGAAAGATTCTTGCATGTTATAATAGAGACCATGTGGGTGGATATTGTTTAAACAAGTTCTCTCAAAGTTTTGCAAGGAAGAGTTCATTATCTTTCCACTCCTCCTGCTTCATTAACCACCGATATTGGCTTAGCTGCCTGAGAAAGGACTCCAATGTCCCCTCACCTCCTACCATTATACCTTCTATGTTTCCCAACTTGGCCCTATATAAACTCCTATGCTCAATCTGAGAGTAAGGTAAATTACGTGGAAACAATAATTCTGCAATCAGGGGGGAGTGATAGTCCAGTGGGTAAGGTACTTGTTTTGCACGCAGCCAACCCAGGGTTGATTCCTGACATCCCATGTAGTCTCCAGAGCACCAGCAGAAGTGATTCCTTAGTGCAGATCCAGAAGTAACCACTGAGCATAATGAGATGTAGCACAAAACAAAAACAAAGAAACCAAGTAAAAATTCTGCAATCTTCTCAGGTTGGTACCAACTGAATAAAATTTGAATAGTTTAGGGTTTTATGTTTGTTTTGTTTTGTTTTGAGGCCACACCTTGTAATGCTCAGGGGGTTAGTCCCAACTCTGCACTCAGGAATTACTGGTGGTGGTGCTCATGGGATCATATTAGCTGGGGGGGTGTCAAACCCAGGTCAGCAGTATGCAAGGCAAAGTGCCCTACTCACTGTCTCTCCAGCCCCAGTGTGTTTGATTTGTTAACCGCAATTGGTGTCTCTCCAGAAATGGTCTTTGAATACTGACCTTCTTAACTTAGGGCTTAGCAACACAGACACCTAATTTTCTACTTTTGAGAAACAATAATTTACAAGAAACAAAAATTCTTTTCCAAACTTTATTGAGAATAAAGGCTGATGGAAGGACAAGGAAAGGCACTGGCAGGAAAGATAGGGAAGGCTCAGGACTGAAAGTCATGGGCGACTCCTTGAGAGAATCTTGACTCGGGGCAGGGAGGCTTCATTTTATGATTTGTATTTGAAAGCATCCAACTATCTCACAATTCTCTTCTCTATTGCCAGGAATACATCATGCTCAACTCCAGAAATTGCACAGAGCTGACTCCTTTTGTACAAGCCTAATTGAGATTTGCAATGGCCAGAACTTCACAGCTGGTGCACGCTTATTAAAGAGTACAAGGTCTGAGATGGCAGAAGGGCCAAGCTGCCACCCCAACAAGGCCCTATTGAGAGAGTTGGTGCAAATGCCAGGCTAGCTAGGATTCCTCCCCACCTTGCTGAGAGAACTTTTGTCATCAAAAAGCTTGATTAGATTGTCCTGAAGAACTCATAGGTGGTATTTTGCCTTGAGAGAAGTTCCCAGGGATTCACAGGTTGGACATGTCTAGTTCTCTATTGTAGAATTAGTTGCCAGCACATAAAATTTCTCCTCCAAGACAGAACATGAGCCATTATATTAAGCACACAATAAATGAAAACATGAAATGCACCTTAGGCAATATGCTAAGAAGATTATAATGACGGAAAGAAATCACATTCTTTGATAGAGCAAAGCAGACACAATCCATTACATACACAATAATTATCTTTACCATAAAAGGAAAAATAAGATGTATATGATGGACAGTAACTTACATCTTGGAAAGGGAGCTCATAAGCTAAAACTTCAAGATATAGGGAAACAATCCAGTTTGCTAATTTTTTGCATTTCAAAAAAACAGCCCCCCATTTTCAAGAAAGAAAATGGAATGCAAATTCCTGGGATTAAAAACCAGTGAGCAATTAATTTAACTTTCAAAAGATTTAACATTTATACTTTAACATATGCAAAATAAATGAGCTTCAATAACAAGCGCATATATTATACAAACTGAACTCAAAGTCATTCATAAACATAAGTAAAAATATAAAATTATAAAGCAGATATGACAAAAAATCAGGCAAATAATTTGTGTAACAAGTCTGGCAACACTTCTTAAGATCTGATACCAACTTTGCCCATATAAGAAAATTTGACAAGTTTCAATTGGTTCTGTTTGATAAACTTCTGTTTGATGAAATATATTATTAAAAATGTAAATGCCTGCATACTGAGAGAAAATATTTGAAATGTTTCACACCTGATAAAGAGTTTATAACTGTAGTCAATAAAGAGCATTTAAAACTGAATAATAAAATAAATAACAGTTTATAGAATGATAACAAAAAGTTGAACAGGAACTTACCAGATAAACTGTATGGATTGCAAAAAACATATGAAATGCTCAAAAATTTTAGTCAATTGAAGAAAACAAATTAAAGCTACATGGAGCCACCATTCCACAAGCATTAGTCTAGTTCACTGAAGGGGATTAGAGTATGCCACCAGAAATACTCTACTCAGGCACAGGGATAACTTTGTGCTAAGGGCAAGTAAGAAATAGCAAACCCAGGTTGGACTTCCAGTGCTTCGTTCCAAAAGGCAGAGCATACTTTCCCTTTTGTGACACAACCTTAGCCATATATAATTTGATTCTGCATATCAAAAGCTATATTGTAGTTTTTATCACCAGTTATTCACCCACTATAGGAAGCACCTATTCCCTTTCTTTTTGTTTTCCTTCTGTACTTTATCACCTCTGTTAAAAGACCATCAGAGCTCCTGTAACTAACTTCTTTGGGGGGGGGTTACTTCTTCTGTAGGCCTCTGCATACATGTGAAGCAATTTTTTCCCCCACAACCTCCTATTGAATTGCCTTTGTCTGTTTAATTGAAAGATGCCACAAACCCAATTGAAGGAAATGAGTAAAGTTTTTGTTTTTCTTGGCGCCAGACATGGAAGTTCTCTCGTGCTCTGTAGACCAACTGGGATCAAACTTGGCACATGTGAGTGTCATCAGGGACCAAAGTCATGATCTCACGCTTGAAAGGGGAGGCACTTTAAACCTCAGCCACCCACCCACTACCCTGTGTTCCTGAGAAGAAATCCTACTAAAGACGTGACAAGAATTTAGCTTCGTAGCTGTTGAAGTCTCGGTATAAAGATCTTGATCATGGGGCCGGAGTGATAGTTCAGTGAGTAGGGCGTTTGCCTTACACGCAGCCGGCCCATGCCAGCCCGGGTTCCATCCCTGGCATCCCATATGGTCCCCGAGCACCGCCAGGAATAGTTCCTGAGTGCAGAGCCAGGGAGTAACCCCTGAGCATCACCAGGTGTGACCCAAAAAAAAAAAAAAAAATGACCTTGATCTTTTATCGAAAGATCATCAGATACCAAAGGTGGGAGTTCCTATTTACACCTTGATAGCAGGCTTCTTGCTAAAATTTTACTTGATAATAGTGAAACATAAAAGTTCAAGGACAAACTGTTCATGAAAAGAATTCTTTAAGAGTCTAGAGTTTGGCCAAGAAGAGATATCTCTGTTTACAATCAGGATAGAGTCTACAACTGATAAATCTGATAGTACTACAATTGTATGACCTCCTGAAGAGAAGGGTATTTGGGGTTGGGGGGGTATACCTGACCTAAGTTATTGATATTGATAATATTTTTTGAGTGGGTAATGTACAGTGGGAAACAAAAAGTGTTCACAATAATCTAATGGTAACTAGTTTTAGGAGGACATAGTTTAGTAATTCAAAAATAAATGTAAGTTTATAACATTTTGAAAATAAGTAAATAGAGTAGATAAGTACAGCATATTCCTTACCACTGAGAAAGGAGTTCTAAAAAAGCAGCATGTTGTTGATATTTCTCATTTCTTCTCCGAATCATGCTGATACATCTGTAAAACATCAGAGATGCCCATTGTAATCTGAACTAGCTAAATCTGAAGCACTATCTCACAACTGTGGCTCACTCAAGTCAATTCACTGCCAGGAAGAAAACGGATATATGATCCATCTATACCTTGACTATGCTTGATTCCTGTCACCAACTGTTGCTGAGTGTTTTCCACTTATTTTAAGGGTGCATTGGTTACTTTTATGAAAAAAGACAGAGACAAGATTTCAAGGGTAATTGGTCTTTAAGGAAAGTTGTCAACACACAAACAGAATGGGGTTCACATTCATCCAGACATATATGTCTTGTTTTTCAATTCAGAAAACTTTTAATGAACATTTACTGAATCTTCTGATTTTGACAATAATCATTGGGGAGCTGCTGGGGTCCCCAACAGTATAAGGACAGAAGTTCTTTTCTACATCTGAGGCCGCCGGGGAGCAGATGACAACTCATGAACCCGGTGCAGTTCCAAAAGGCTTATAATGGTACTACAAGCTCTGCCGCCACAATCCAATATAATGGAAGACCTCTAACTCTGGTCAGAACTTAGACAATACATGAGGGTCCATGTCTCCTACCAAAGAGGATCCCACTAGAGAGAGTCCCACCAAAGTGGATCCCACCAGAGAGGAGACCAGTACCTCAAGTCAGTCCCCTTATATACACAAAAAGTAATCCTAATTTCAGGGAGGATCCTGTCAACAAAGATCAACTAAACAGCTTCTAGATAGTAGAAGAGTGTAGAAGGGTGGTGCGATACACCCTACTAGGGGGTCTAAACAAATGATTATGCCAAGGACTAATCTCTTCTTCTAAGATTACAAGATTAATCTTATGCAAAACACTGAGAGAGAGTGAGGGAGGGCTGGTATAAAGTAATACATCTTAATTTCATGGGTTTCATATACTCTAGATGGTACCCACAAGGCCCTTCTTATTTATTATCTGCAGAAGAGTGATTCTGAGTATCTTGTTTTCTGTATACTGAAAGGGTCACACTCTTTACCCTCTTGCTTGAGGGCAACCTAGTATGATCCTTCCTATAATCTTAAATGACAGTCTCAACTTAGCCAGGGTGGCAGTCTCCTGGTAAATTCAAACTGTCCCATGCTGGTACCAGTGGCTATAAAGAGGAGCTGTGCCCAATCTAGATAACAGAGAAGTCTTATAATAAGCCAGAAGTTACTCATTCAGAGTCAAGGTGACTTCTATAACTGCCCAGGTAGATAAAAGGTGACTTCTAGAACTGCCCAATCTAGATAACAGAGACGTCTTATAATAAGCCAGAAGTTACTCATTCAGAGTCAAGGTGACTTCTATAACTGCCCACCCTCCATCAGTGTTTACACAGAAGAGAGATCTCATTAGGATGAACCCTGGTTTAAGAACATGTAAATAAATTAAGCTGTGAGTGGATAAAACAGAAAGCTCCCAAGCTAGCTAAGCATGTTACCCAACAAATAATAACCAAATATAACCTATTTAAACTGGATTAGGCCAAAGTCATGAATTCATTTCATCATTATTGCAAACAATAATGATACAACAGGCAAAAGGTGTGCAATTTGAGATGAACTGAAAAGTCAGTTACAGGTTTCTAGTTACCGGTTGATTTTTTAGAAAACAGAATTTGACCAAGGGACAGTAACTGTTTTTCTTGTTTTTATTTGTAATGGCAAATCATGAGTGTTAGTATTTATCACTTTTTATGAACTGATAACACTCATATTTTATAACACTCAAATCATGAGTGTTAGTATTTATCACTTTTATACTGATCCAAAATCAGACTCACCCACTTCTGCCAAACTAGGTCCTCTTCAAATGTTCCTGGAACAGCAACTACATATTCATTTATTCAGAATCAGACTTGTATCAATATTCCACAAATAAGCTTTTATTCTTAACAGTGCATGCTGGCTTTGGCCCTTTGGAATAGTGAAACTCATACATTCATCACAGATGTTAAACTGAAGACTTGATAAAGTGAAACTCAAACATTAGACAGTATTCAAGTCAGTAACTTTGAAGTCGAGTTTATATCATTTCAATTCAACTCTCCATAGCTCTGTCGTTAACTCCCTCTTATCCTTCATCTGTAAAAATCTGGATTTTATTACTTAAGCATGGTCTTTCCAATATTCAGTTCATGCAAAAGCATTCCAATGAAATATCCCTTTCTCTTTCTGGTCCATAAAACCCAGACCACTTGCCAACACCTGGACAGCCTCTTGGCAAAGATAGTTCAGCTATGTATATTCAACCTATATCCTACCTTTACTCAGCTACATGGACATTTGTAAACTTAAGAGATTTTTGCTTTAAATATACATATTTAGAAAGGATGTTTGCAGCATTTTATTACATAAGTTAATACAGGTAGAGGACTCTGTGTTACAGCAAACATAGAATTAGTCACAGGAGATTTTTATCTAGTAGTTGAACTAGCTGTTGTGGGGGAATAACTCAGGCCCATGTGCTGCTACCTACTATGTATCACCTCCAAGATCTATTTGTAGTAGTTATTCTTCACATTAGAAAAGCAATGCAGAAATTCCCACCTAGATTGTATCATGTGACTATAGCTAAAAAGGAGCATCTAGAGCATTCATGTAATAGGGAATTTGAAGCAGACTATTATAACTGGCAAAAAGCATTAGGAGGAATATATATATATATACATATATATATATGTATTATATAGTTTTTGACATGCCAAACACCAGTAACAATTATAGACCTCATTCTCATGACATGATGGAATGGTTTGAGGCTCTTTATGTTCCTGGAGCAGGAGGATGCTGCCCTTGGGGTATCTGCATGTTACAGGACCTATTGAGATGTTACTGGTGCCTGCTTGAGCAAATCTATGATATATGGGAAGACAGTGATCACTTGATACAGTGATACAGTGATATATATATACAGTGATATATATATACAGTGATATATATATCACTGACAGTAATACAGTGATATATATCACTATCACTATCTTCCCGTTCATCATTTATTTGCTAGAACGGGCACCAGTAATATCTCCATATGTCCTGTCTAATCCTAGTAGAACCCAAGGGCATCTGCTTTGCTCCAGGAACATAAAGAGCATCAAACCATTATATCAGGTCATGGGAATGACCTAATATAAATGTTACTGGTATTTGGCATATCAAATATGACACAAGCAGCTTGCCAGGCTTGCCGTGCGGGTGCCATACTCTTGTAGTCACCACTAAATAAAGCATTTATTGATGAAGCGCCCGGTCACAAGTGGCTGCGGGAGTCGGGCTGTGATAGTCTGGTCTGCTGGGTGAAGTTGTGATGAGAGGGAAGTCGGATGTGGAAAATATATATGTATATATATATATATATATATATACACATTTTTATACATATATATACATGTATATATCCATATATATCTTTCTTTTATATATTTTTCACATATATGCACACACATAATCTGTCTATGTAAATATATATTCTCTTTGCATGTGCACTATATATATAATGTATACAAATTATTGTAAACTCCTTACATTTTATTTGTTTTGCTTTCTTTTCTTTTCTTTTTTTTGCTTTTTTGGGTCACACCTGGCCATGCTCAGAGGTTACTCTTGGCTCTGCACTCAGAAACTACACCTGGCAGTGCTCAGGGGACTTTATGGGATGCCAGGGATTGAACCCAGGACAGCTGTATTTAAGGCAAGCATCTTACCCACTGGACTATCACTATGGCCCCAAGGACTCCTTACTTTTTTTTTTTTGGCTTTTTGGGTCACACCCAGCGATGCTCAGGGGGTTACTCCTGGCTCTGCACTCAGGAATTACTCCTGGCAGTCCTTTGGGGACCATATGTGATGCTGGGGATCGAATGCAGGTCGGCCACGTGCAAGGCAAACGCCCTCCCCACTGTGCTATCATTCTGGCCCCAAATCCTTACCTTTTGTACTGAGAGAAATAAGATTATATGCAGGACATTTTCTCCCCTAACGGCCTCTGCAGATGCTTCCTTAGCTACACAATGGTCCTGATTTGGTACTGTAAGAGTGAGGTTTTTCAGCAAACACGGTCAGATTCAAAGCAGGTGGAGACTGACACAATTCTGGTCACGAAAGTGGTTGTACCTGGGCTGGCTGGCACGGGAGCTCCAAAGGTGAGTGCTCATGCCTCGCTGCCGGGTGCCAGGGACCACAGCTCCCGAGCATCGCCCGGCAACAAGGCCCCGGCACCAAGCCGGGCGGGCATAGCCCCTGAACCAAACCAAAACTCAGCCCCCAAAAGGAGTTCCCCAAGCCGCCTCACCGAGATGACGCACTGGTGCACTGGAGGAAGAAGTTGGGGTCCAGAGGCTTCACGATTTGGTAGACTTGCTTTATGGTGTCCATGGACTGCATGCCGCTGGAGATGACATCGGGAAGCCTTTCTTGGCTGTCTTTTTCCAGATAAGGAAAATTGTTAGTGTTCCCAGATCCAACTTTGAAAAATGGAGCGTTCAGTTCATGCAGAAACTCAACTGCCATCTCGTCCATGCCCGAGGTGGTGAAGAAGATGCCCACTTCCTGGGCATAGCTCTGCAGCTCCTTATACTGGGCATGGCTGAACTCCAAATGGCGCTTGTGCTCCCGAGTGGTCTTGCCCCAGGAGTGCTTGGACGTGTAGGGCCGCTCCAGGGCCTTCCGGTTAAACTTGTGCTCCAGCTCACTTTTCTGGAACTTGGCACAGTCGCCCGCGCTCCTTGGCCATGCGGATCATGCGCTTGGCCACCTCCAGGTCTCCCTGGTGATTCTGGCCAATCTCAGCAATGATGAAGCACGGGTGCCGCCACGCCCACCCAGCGCCCGGGACACAGCTCCATTTCTAATGGCATCGCGGTGGTTCACGCTCCGGCTCCACAGCGCCAGTCTTTGTGTGTGTGTGTGTGTGTGTGTGTGTGTGTGTGTGTGTGTGTGTGTATTTGTATGTTTTGGTAAGCCAGGTCTTTAATAGGAATGTAAAAGTCAAGGATATTTGTTAAAACTGTACCTTACAGAGGTCAGAAACATCAAACTGGTCTGGAGCAAAAGTACAGTGAGTAGGTTGCTTGCCTTGCATACGTCTGACCTGGGTTCAATCTCTGGTACCATATATGGTCCCCAAGCCTACCTGGAATAATCCCTAAGTACAGAGTCATCTCTGAGCACCACCAGATGGAGGGAGAGAGGGAGAGAGAGAGAGAGAGAGAGACAGAGACAGAGACAGAGACAGAGAGACAGAGACAGAGACAGAGAAGACAGAAAGAGAAAGAGCAAGAGATAGAGAGAGAGAACAAACTATCTTTAAGCTCAATGGTAATAATCAGTAAGGACAAATTTGTGGATCCTGGGAAAATCGTACTTGGTTTTTCAACGCATTCAACTAAAAATTCAACTCACAACTCACATATTAAGTTCATTTTCAGATTTAGCATAGTTTCCTCAATGTGGAGATAATCTCTTCTTCTAAGTGCAGAGTGGTGAGGAAGTAACCTGATGTAATCAAACATCTAAGCTTATCTTCTTCCCTACATTATCCAAAGCAGGAAGGAAATCTAACTGCATAGAAGAGAGTTGTGTTCACATTGCTGTTTGATATCCTTCTCCTTTCTTGGTCTCCAGCCAAATGTAACCTAGACAAAGAAACCCCACAATCTTGAAATAATAGAATAAAAGTTGTTTAGACTTTACCATGCCCACAAGTCACAGAATACACCATATTTTTATTCTCTACTTGCCATAATCTGTCAAAAATACATCGTATTCCTAAGTCCATTGTGTGATATGAATATAGTGAAATATCAGCCAACTCATAATATATTTTAAATGTTAGTGACACTACTCATATATTTATAAGAAATGAATTAAAAATTATACTTTTCCAAAGAATGGGGGTTATACTTCCTTTTTACTATGACAAGTCAAGTTTAAATTCATATTTAAATGGAAGCATTTGTCCTTTCCTGCAGGGAAATATTTACGGACCTGTTGGAGGACAGGTTTAGCTATTCTGGGAGTTTTGTTGTTTTGCCCACTCCCAGCTTAATCTACTTAAGTCAAGGTTCATTCTAATGAGACCTCTCTTCTATGTAAACACTGCTAGAGGGTGTGGCAGTTACAGAAGTCACCTTGACTGAATAACTTCTGACTTATACATCTACTAAGACTTCTATGTTTTCTAGATTGGGCACAGCTCCTCTTTATACCCACTGCACCCAGCGTGGGACAGTTAGAATTTACCAGGAGACTACCACCCTGGCTATGCTGAGACTATAGGAAGATTATAGGAAGGATCATACTAGTTTGCTCTAAGCAGGCGAGTGTGACCCTTTCAGTACACGAGAACAAGATACTCAGAATCACCTGGTACAGATAATAATAAGAAGGACATTGTGGGTACCATCTAGATTACATGAAGCTCATGAAGTTAAGATGTATTACTTTATATCAGCCCCCTCTCTCTCCAGTGTTTTACATAAGAGATAATCTCGGGATTAGTCCTTGGTGTAACCTTTGTTTATGCCTGCAATAGGGTGTGGCACTACACTCTGTTTAGAGTTCTTTGTTGACATGACCCTCCCGATTGGATTTCTTTTGGTGTATATAAGGGGCTTACTTGAGGCCTCTTCACTTTTGCCTTTTGGGCCTTTTAGCTTTTGACTTTTGTCTCCTCAGCCTTGCGGCATTTGGCTTTTGACTTTTTGCTCTTTGGCTTTTTGTTCCTTCTTCTGGGTAGGACTCAGCTCAGGTGAGATCCTCTCTGTTTGGTGGGAGACTTAGGCTCTTTTGTATGGTCTATGTTCGGACCAGAGCTAAAGTTTGTTCATTATATTGGAGTGCTGTGGAAGAGTTGTTGTACTATTAAAAGCCATTTCGAACTGCTCCGGACTCGTGAGTTTTCATCTGTTCTCCGGCATCCTTAAAGGTAGAAAATAAACTTTTGCCCTGACACTATTGGGGACCCTGGCGGAGTTCCCGACATGGACCAAAATTCTTGACATCACAGTTTGCATCATGCATTTAATATTAAAGATTACTTAAGTATATTCTCTAAGACATGGGTTGGTAGTTTTACATTAATGCTTCCAAGTGTTCCCCTAAATAATGAATTAATCTCATAGGAAAATTAAATACATACCTGCCAACCTGTATTACTTCCACAATTATTTATTGAGCAATTACTATGTGCTTAATCCCCAAGGGATATTATAGCCTAATTTTAAAAATGCACTAGTTATATAATTGCAAAGAACAACACTATATTTCAAGAGTACTTATGGAGGGCCAGAGCGATAGCCCAGAAGGTAGGGCGTTTGCCTTGCGCGGCCGCCCATGCTGGCCCTGGGTTTGATCCCGGCATCCCATATGGTCCCCTGAGCACCGCCAGGAGTAATTCCTGAGTGCAGAGCCAGGAGTAACCCCTGAGCATCGCCAGGTGTGACCCAAAAAGCAAAAAAAAAAAGAGTATTTATGGCAATATAGATCTCCTGCATCTGCATAGGCAGAGTGTAGACTGAGGAGTCCCTAAGGAACTGAGAATCACCCTAGATCTGAACTCTATGTCACATTGTAGCTAGGTGATGAGGGAATGAGCATTCTTCGAAGAAGTATTATATAAGGGTATGACAGGGGAAGGGGTAGAATGTGGGGCTAAGGGATGAAAAGTGAGAAAAAATGGACTTCTCTGGTTAACTCCCTGGGTGGAGAGCTACCCATTTAAATTAAAACTGTCTGAGAATTTGGAGGCTGCAGAGCCAGTACTGTTAGTTGCAGAATTTGATTTTTTTTTTTTAGTTCTGAGAGTCAAAATTCACTGCCTTTGTTTAGCTTAGCCTTCAGAAATGAGTCCTGGGATCAGACATGTCAACATGATTGAACTGATTCAGAAGAGTTTTACTCTAAGGTTAAGGTTGTAAACTAATGAATAACTTTACTGTTTGCTCAAGGAAATTCTTGCCACACACTTATCCAGATAAACATTTGACTCATCTCTTTCATCAGGACAAAAGTATGCTCAACTACAGCAACAGCTGGTTTTTCAAATACCAGTTTATCAAAATCTGTGTCTCCCGTAGCTGTGCCTACCGATCTTAAATAATTACATGAGGAATGGCATACATATCAGTTTGTCTTGAAAGAGCCATCCTTAGTCCCTTGGGCACAGACCTGAAGTTTGTAGACATCTTCCTTTCTCTTCTGAGAAGGCAGGGTTCTATAATCAGCAGAGTAAATTTACTTAGATGAACCTAAACAAGAGTTGTTTTTTTTTTTTTCAGTCTTTTTTTGTGGGCCACACTGGGCAATTCTCATGGCTTGCACTCCTGGTTTTGTACCAGAGATCACTCATGGAGAAGTTCAAGAGACCATATGGGTGTCAGAAATCACCCAAGTTGGTCACATGCAAGGCAAGGGCTCTACCCATCATGCTCTTTCTCTAGCCTCCCTAATCATGAAGTTTTCTGATGGTCTTTCACAAAACTGGCAATTGACAGTCCTATAATAAACAGACTATGGTAACGCCAGACTAGAAATCAGCATTGAATATACACAAAGAGATTGTTTAAAATATTTTGTTATACCACAGTGAGATATAAAATTACAAAGATATTCATGTTTGGGTTTCGGTCATAAATGTTCCAGCACCCATCCACAAACCAGTGCCCATATCCCATCACCAATGTCCCCAATTCCTCCACACTCCCCTAGCCTGCCTCTATGGTGGTTCTTTATCTCATCTCTCTCTCTTTCTTTCTCTTTCTCTCTCTCTTCCTTCTCTTACACATTGTAGATTGCAATACATAGATTTAGAGGTTATCATGTGTATATTTTTGCCTACATTCAATGCTCAGTTCTAGGCTGGTATTACCATTTTCAATGATTATTAGCACACTGTTCCCTTCTCTGTCTTACCTAACCTCTGACTCCTACATGCCTGTGGTAGATTCCACCTGTTGACAAGACATCCTGATTCATGTTTTGCCTGACCTTCAATATTGGTATCATAATACATATATATGTATATATACATATATATTTATGTCATGCAAATAAATGCAGTAATTCTATATGTCTTTTTTCCTTCTGGCTAATTTCACTCAACATGATCCTCTCCATTTCCATCCATTTATAGGCAAATTTTATAACTTAATTTTTCCTAACAGCTGCATAGTATTCCATTGTGTAGATGTACCAAGCTTTCTTTATCTAGACATCGGTTCTCGGGCACGATGGTTGTTTACAGATTCTGGCTACTGTGAATAGTGCTGCTATGAAAATAAAAGTGCAGATAGTGTTGCTGCTGATACACAAAGAAATTTACATGATAAACCTTAAATGTCTATAGGGCAACCACAATGTGAAAAAGGGGGGAGAGAGAGAGAGCAAGAGAGAGAGAAGATAGAGAGAGAGTTAGACAAAAGAGAGAGACAGAAAGAGAGAGAGAGAAAAGGAAAAGTACCTGCTATAGAGGCAGGCTGGAGGAAGCGGGAAGGAATTTGTGGTCATTGGTGGTGGGAATAGGGCACTGATGGAGGGACAGGTGCTGAAACCCAATAATGAACATCTTTGTAACTGTATATCTCCAGGTGGTATACTAAAAAATAATAAAATTGGAAAAATGATATGCATTTTTTTTAAAAAAAACAGATCTTAGAAAGTTTTAAGAGGGTGATAAACTTCATCTGATTTCTTTCTTACCTATTTGCAGTTTGGTGAATAAATCAGAAGGAACCTAAAGTCATATTGTATGCATGTATATTGAAGCTACTGCTAACATCCATTTGGGTATGACAATGGAGACAGGATAAAAAATGGACTATAGATGTATTTTGGAAGTGAATCTAACAAAGACTCCTAATACACTGGACAATGGATACAAAAGACAATGAATTATAATAAAGTGCTGAATCAAGAAAGAATTAAAAAATTCAGTTGCCATATCTAGTTAGAAAATGATGCCATTCATGGGGGAAAGAAACATGGATAATGGTTAGAGGTTTGCAGAGCAATGTAGATTTTTAGGGTGTAAGAAATCAGGTCTAATATGAACATGCTGAAATGAGTGTCTTTGAGAGAGCAAAGTTATCAAGAAAGCATTTAGATATGTGATCACAGAACTTCATGCTGTTCTGATAAATAATACAATAGCCTGATACTTAAAAGATATCTATTCTCTGTTCTCGTGTAGTCTCTATTAAAATCTCTTATTCTGTGCTGGAGAGATAGTATGCAAGATTTAAGATACTTGCCTTGCATTTATTCTACCCCATTTTGATTCCTGGCACCATATCTGGACTGCAAATTACCACCGAGGGCAACTCCTTAGCACAGCACTAGAAGTGAGCCCTGAGCATCTCAGATGTTGTTGCCATGCCAAATTAATAAAAATATATTAATATTTCAACTAAAATATTCTTTACTCATCTCCTAATTTCAGTATAAACATACTAGCTGCACAGAACTTGGGGATCTAATATAGGCTCAGAATTATCATTTCGGTCGAATGAGTGATAATTCAGCAGGTAGGGTGTTTGCCCTTGCACTGCGGCTGGCCTGTGCTGGCCCAGGTTTGAGCCCCATCATCCCATATGGTCCCCGAGCACCGCCAGGGGTGATTCCTGAGTGCAGAGCCAGGAGAAACCCCTGAGCATTTGCCAGGTGTGACCCAAAAAGCAAAAAAAAAAAAAAAGAATTATCATTTGTTACAATTATTCTTGATTTTTCCGCTTTAGGAGTTTCTTAAGTTGGATATTTGATCTTAAAAACACCGTAACTGCAGAAATAACAATATAAAGTAGTAGGAAATGTATAATTTTTCTTTTTTTTTCTTTGGGTCACAACCTGCCAATGGCTACCCCTGGCTCTACCACGAATAACTCCTGGCGTTAGGAGCTACTGGATGCCGGGATTGAACCCAGGCTGGCAGAGGCCGGCCGTCTAAGCAAATGCCCTACCCGCTGGGCTATCGCTCCAGCCCCATAATTTTCTACTTAGATATAGTCCCTGTCTCACCATGAGCCTTCATTCATTCATTCATTCATTCATTCATTCATTTTGTTCATTCGTTCATTTGCTCATTCATTCATTCATTCATTCATTTTTTTCTTTTTTGGGTCATACCTGGCAATGCTCAGGAGTTACTCCTGGCTCTTCACTCAGGTATTACTCCCTTGCGGTGCTCAGGGTACCATATGGGATGCCGGGGGCCAAACCCAGGTCGACAGCGTGCAAGGCAAACACCCTACCCACTGTGCTATTGCTCCGGCACCATGAGCCTTTATTTTAAGGGTTTGAGTATATAAGATTTATCTGGATGAGTCCCCTGCCAGTAAGAAACAGCACAGACAACAGAACAAGTACTGAGCTCTCATTTCACTCCATTTTTGAGTCTAATTTAACTGGGGGTTGTCCTTTGTGGATTTTTTTTTAGTTTTCTCTTCTGAATAAACTCCTAACATTAGGATTTTCCTGAAAAAAAAAATTTTATGCATTCTGTTGGATAAAGCAAGCATAATCAAATTTTCCTTGAGTTAAACAAACCCTATACAGACAAGAACAAATAAAACCTTTTCTAATGGTTTGAGATGAAGTCCCACAAGATCATGCTAGCCCAAATGGAATGTATTCAAAACAGAAGACCTAAGATGGTTACAAACTGATCAAACCACTTCAAACTATAGTAAAGGTAAGTTCAGACCCATTTCAATTAAAATGAATCAAACTGGTCCTGAAGAGGGTATATAAATCTGTTTTTCCCAGTTCAAAACTGGCTCTAACAGAGTTCAGGTTAATTATGACATACCAAGTTGTATCAATCCATTTTCAGTTGTTTCAGAAAAATGTGGACTAGGTTAAACTGATTGCTCAGTTTAAACAAAATAGCCTTAAACTAAATAAACTATCTCAAATAGCTTAACTAGTCAAAACTTTTATCAACTTAGGTTAATTTCTGAGGTGATTGGAAATAAATGCTTTAAAAATTGGTGCCAATCACCCAAAGTATGTATAACAGTGGCAAAAACTACATATTGTCTGCCAGTATTTGTTCTCCTGTTTTTTGCAGTATGAACAAAAATGCTTAATATAGTTGTGGGCATCAACATCTGTAAGGATAAAGACGCCCCTAAAGCAAAAGACACACACACACACACACACACACACACACCTATGAAAAGAATTGTGCCAAATGAATAGATGGAATTTGGGGAAAAGTTTCTTTTCATTGATACAATGAAAAAGAATGGGGAAATTGCTGGAGTCACAGTACTTAAATTGCAAACATGAGTATAACTCAGCTGAATCCATCCCTACAGACAGCAGAGAAAAAAAATCAACTGGCCTCCAACAAAATGGTGGTGGAGGTAGCATCTATATATTACCTATTTATTATCTATTTATTACAAAATACCCTTGCCCCCTTCAAATTTTTTCTTTTTTTTTTTTTCTTTGCTTTTTGGGTCACACCCAGCAATGCTCAGGGGTTACTCCTGGTTCTTCACTCAGGATTTACTCCTGGCGGTGCTAAGGGGATCATATAGGATGCCGGGAATCGAACCTGGGTGGGCCACATGCCCTACCTGCTGTGCTATCACTCCAGCCCCCCAAATTTTTTCAGTGCTCTTCAATTCTCCAGAAGATTTAGTTGAAAGATCAGTACTCTGAAGGCTTAGAAGGGCCAGGAGAGCATGCACAGAATTATCAGGAAGCTAAGTCTTCTGTGAAAAATCTCCAACCAATTAATTGTTCTATAGACCACATTCAGATTAGACACTTCTGAATTATGTTCTGCCTTATCCAGAGGTGATGGGCTTTTGCCAATCCTTAGCTGCTGCAACTTTAATTGGCTCACTAACATCACTATGTTGGTTTGCTATCTTCCTCTGTCTCCACTTTATCTTCTCTTGTACAGTATTTCCTATGATTAAAGAAGAATAACATCGCTAAAATCCTTATTATTTCAGTGTTTCAATAATCAAACATAATGTAGAAATACCTGGAATGTCTGCCTTGGGATTTCTTTTGAACCAAAAAAAAAAAAAATAAACTCCTCATAGAAAATCACAATTCCTTGGTTCTTTA
>JAJIBD010009542.1:0-29082 GCA_021461705.1 Cryptotis parvus
CTTTAAATCTGGGTGCCAGATTGAATAACACGCTTTGGGTGACTTTTTAAATGTATTATTCAGAGAAGATGTTGTTTTAACCTCTGTGTTCACACAATTCCCTAGCTGATGAAAATCTTTTCTCTTCTTTTGCTTGAAAATTATGTGGAACATAGCCCAGTAGAGACTAATAAATCAGCATGAGAATTCCTCAGGTGGTCTGAAAGAGTAGCTAATGATGGAAAAGGTGGTTGGATTATTCTACATAAAATAAGGACAAGGAAACAATATCCAGTTGTCATTCAGGAAATTATTAATTTTCTTGGTGTATCACTTCACTTGTCACTTGTCTCCTCGTTGATCATCGATTTACTTGAGCGGGCTCCAGTAATATCTCCATAGGTCCTGTTGCAAGCAAGTGTAGCCCAAGGGCATCTGCTTGCTCCAGGGACAGGAAGAGCCTCAAACCATTCCATCAGGTCATGGGAATGAGGTCCGTAATTGCTATTGGTTTTGGGCATATCAAATAAAAGCATGGGTAGCTTGCAAGGCTCTGCCTTTTTGATGTATGAGTCTGTTTTTAATTTTTTTATTATACCACAGTGAGACATACAATTACAAAGGTGTTCATAATTGGTTCTTGGTAATACAGCATCCATCCCTCCACCAGTGCCCCATCACCAACACTAGTATACCCACACACCCTCCCGCCCACCCCCCAGGCTGCCTCAGTAGCAGGTACCCCATTTTCCTCTCTTTCTCTCTCTGTTTCTGCATCTCTCTCCCCTTCTTTTACACATTCCGACGACTAGCCCTGCAGACATTTAGGGTTTATCATGTAAGTCTCTTTTTTGTATATTCAATGGTGAGTTCTAGTCTGACATTTCCATTGCCCACACTCAGTTAAACACTGGTATATATTTATATCCCATTAATGAATGCAGTCATTCTATATCTGTCTTTTTCCTTTTGACTAATTTCACTCCAGCATGATAGTCTACATGTCCATCCATTTGCAGGTAAATTTCACAATTTCGTCTTTTATGACAGCTGCATAGTATTCCATCGTGTAGATGTACCACAGTTCCTTTAGCCAGTCCTCTGTTCTCAGGCACTTAGGTTGCTTCCAAACTCTAGCTGTCATTCAGGAAATTATAAGGCACAGTCTGGTTCCTGACAGAACGGTTCAGATCTTCCTTATATTCCAGTAACAGTGGATGACATCTACAGGGGCAGTCCAGAATGGAATGAGAATTTCTAGCCCCCAGCACGGTGAAGTGGCTCTTTCCTTGACTGGCTACTCTTTAGTTTCCTTGAGATCAACAAGTCTCCACACGTTGGGGATTTGATTCCTCTCTTTCGTACAATGAGGTTTTTTGCACTCAAATGGATTAAGATGTTGCTCCACATTCTGTCTTGTATCTAGGAAAGTGTGTGTGGCACAGATGATTACTTATTACTCTTATTACTTATTTCTTATTACCATGCTTTCACTTTCTCCATCACATTTTGCCAACTTGCAGTTGTAAGGACTTCTGCAGACAGCAGGTGGAAACAGTCACTAGTTTCTGACCAACCACCCTTCAGTTGCTCTTTTGGAGTTCAATGCCATTATCTGTATCTTCTAAACTGCATTGACTCAACTGGATTCAAGGCTTGAATGAGTGCCTGTGTCTGTTCTGTCCTACAAGTGGCTCATATAAAAGAAAGGAACATTTGAGGTTAATTATAGTTTTTGCCCCTTCTTAAAAAAAATGGAATCACCATGAGATACACAGTTATTCACGATTGGGTTTCTATCGTACAATTTCTAACACTCATCCCTTTACCAGTGTTCGCTTCCTGCCACTAATGTACCCAGTTTCCTTCCTGCCTCAGTCTCCACCTCTCTCTCTCTCTCTCTCCATTCCCCACTCCATAGGCACTGTGGTTTGCAATACAGTTACTAAAAGATTATTATGTCACTTCCAGCATTCAGTTCTTATCCAGAGTGATCATTTCCAATGGCCTTAGTAGTTCCTTCGCTGTCCTAGTTAGTTATGTACTGATAAATAACCTAAATGTCTGGACCAAATACAACTATTTTCTGTCCTTGTGCCATTGTGTTAAGGAAATGTGACATCTTTTACAATGCTTCTGATGCCAGCTGTGTGCGGTTTTAGACTGCATTGACCAATTAACCAACTTTTGCACACAACCTGGGAACTATATAATTTAATTCTAATCTGACATTTCTTACCTGAAGTTTCAGCTTCTGTAGGTTTAAGGATTTACTTTAAGTTTACTCTCCTTTCAGCCATCAGTATAAGTGATGAGTTCCTATGTACCCTTACTTCTGACAGTCTTGGCTACAAAGTCTCAAGCTTTCATAAACACATTCTTAGCAATTTGCTAGAATTGCTCACAAATCTCAGGGAAAGGCTAACATTTTCAAGGTTTCATGAAGGATTTAAGTTAAGAGACAAATGAGAGGAACAAAGAATGAGAGGCAGAAGGGTTCCAATCAGAGGAACTTCCATCTCTGTTGAACTGGAACACACCTCTTTCCTGGGAAATGGATGTTGTCACCAGTTCAGAAATTCATAGTTTAGGAATTTTTATGGAACAATCAAATAGGCATGATTTCTTATTACTCAGTCTCTTGCCCTTCTTCCCTAGCAGAAGTTGAGGATATCAGGCTCCATGTTGTGACCTTCCCCAAGAGTCATCTTAGATTAAAACATGCTTCTATCAACCAGGAATTCCAAGAGATATAAAACTCTGCAAGACACTTACACATAGATTCTAAGACTTGTAGCAGCTTTGTCTGAATAACAAGACCAAATGTATTTCAGGTTGGCCCTTGAACAATGTAGGAGTTAGGGGGTATCAACCCAACATGCAGTCAAAACTCAATGTATAACTTTTCACTTCTCCCTCACTTTATAGTTATACCTTAGTTGCTGTGGGAGATTGTGTCAGAATCAATGCATGTGACTATTTCAGTTCCCTACAGTCAGCTCTGCATCTGTGGGGTCCATATACTCTGTATGATGTTGAAAGCTACCAACATCATAATTGAACCCATGTATTCAGAGGGACAAATGTACTTATTGAACAAAAATATGCTTATATGTGGACCTCAGGCAATTGGAACCCACGCTATTAGTCAGCTCCATTCCTTTTTGTATTTGTTTTGTTCTTTGGGTTTGGAATTTTAGGTCACACCCAGCAGTGCTCAGGGATTCCCTGGCTCAGTACTCAGGGATCATTCCTGATGAAGATTGGGGAACCATATATGGTATTGGGGGATTCAACCTCTGTCAGGTATGTGCAAAGGTTGTACGTTATCTTACCCTTATCTTTTAAATTCAACTCCATTCCTTCTTGTATCACAGTGACTTTGTGAAGTATTAAGGTAAATCAGAAGGAAAAGAAGGAAATACAAGTGAAAAGAATTCCTAAACTTACCTTTACTCAAATCTACTTTGCTAGGGGACAGTGGTCATAAGTAACCAACAGAAACAGATGATGGGTCTTCCAGAAATACTTCAGTTGGCCTCTTGTTGAAAGTGCTTGTTGAAACACTTTGCTTTCAGAATGTTAATAAGTGACTTAAAAGTGTTAAGGCACTCTGAGTTAGGGCATCATGGAGGATAGCAATTTCTCTGGCAAGCTTAACAGGGCAATGTATGGAATGGAATAATCTTGGAAGAAAAGTACTTCATTAAGGTAAAGTGATCTAGGTTACTTTGTCCAAATCTTGACCATATATTTCTCTTAAGCAAGGGACAATGTGAATGTGGAAGAAGTTATGACACCTCTTGTTATTGCTGAACAATCACTATATCAAGGAAAGTGGTCAGGAGAAGGAAAAATAAATAGCACACAATAGCACACGAATTCTAACAGTATTATTTTTTGAGACTAGAGTAAATGTGATTTTATTAGACCTTGTTTCTTATTAGAGCTCTTACTACTGCCTATGTTTTTCCTCTGAGTTCCCTAATTACAGTCTTCTCTTGATGGAGTTCCACATGAGCTAACACTTTTCTTTAGATCTGAGTTTGGTTGTCATAAATATTTCCATATATTCATAACTAACTGTTTGTTTGACCTTTCAAAAATTATTTTTTTTAATGAGCAGCTTTCTTAGACTGGATGTGCTTCTTAAGAAGAACCTGAGGGGAAAAAATAGCATAATTCCTTGGCTACATTTTTTGTGGCATATGCATTTTATCAGACTTCTCTACAAAGAAGCAATACCATTTATTCATCTGCTCTCTTCAAAGCTCTCCAGAGTTGGCTACAGATCGGGTCCTAAGATAGTCCCAAGTCTCTGATTGCTTTCAAAGCCAAGGATGGGCTAATTAGCTGAATTTCACAGTTGAGGAGAAACCATTTAAGAAGATGCAGCATTTTAGGGTTGGTAAAGCCTGAGACAATTTTATATTCACAATAACATTTCATGAAAAATAAAACCCAAAATAACCCAAATCCCTTCATATTTAAATTATCAAAGTTGGTATGTCAGACTCATTTTTTAGACATAAATTTTTTCAACAAAGCTCACTTTTGTTGGCTTATTGGTAGTATTTTATAACTTGTAAATCAGCCAAATCAAGCATATAATTTGTCAGTCATTTATATTGATCTAAAACCTTCCATTTCAAATACTTGTTGGTATCAATTTTTATTCCCTTTAGTTATAAAAAATTATTTTCAGGAACCATATGGATTGCTGGGGACAGAAGTCATATCGACCATATGCAAGGCAACCAACCTACTGTACTATCACTCTGGTCCTTCTATAGAAAGTATGGCTGTGCAGAGAGAGAGAGAAAGGAGAGAGAGAAAGAGTGAAGGAGAGAGAGAAGAAAAGTACTTGTCTTCATAAAAGCAGGCTGGGGTGGGGAGGGGAAATGGGGACATTGGTGTTGGGAAATGTGCACTGGTGGCAGGATGGATGCTTGGACACTGTATGACTGAAACCCAATCATGAACAGCTTTGTAATTGCCTATCTCATGGTAATATAATAATTTTTTTAAAATGTGGCGGGGGCAAAAGTGATAGCTTATGAAAAGCGGCATTTGCCTTGCATGCAACCACTTGGGTTCAATGCCCGGCATCCCATATGGTCCCCTGAGCACCACCAGGAGTAATTCCTGAGTGCAGAGCCAGGAGTAACTCCTGAACATCACCAGTTGTGACCCAAAAAGCCAAAAAAGAAAAGGAAAAAGAAAAAATGTATGGTATAGGTAGTCCCACTTAATTATGATCATCCAGCAGTCACAATAAAAGAGCACTGTTTTCTTTTCTGGTTTAAAGTGTTTCTGTTCCTGTATACTGTATACTCAAGACTGTGTATTGGGCTGTTCAATATGATCTGTTAATCCATCTATTTGAGATATAATACTGTGCTATTTTTTATTACTACAGCTTTGGAATTTAGAATCAGTAGTAGTTTTCCATTTCTGACACATTTTAATAAAATAAATTTTCTTTTTGCTATTTTCTAGCTCATTTTTATATGCTCGTTACCTTCAGAATGTGTCTTCCTCTCTGTCCCTTGTATTTGATATTTTTTGATAATCATGTTAGTTGGTAAGTTAGAATAAAGTGGAAATTTTTTGTGACCTTATATTTTCCTACCCTAAGAATGATATGCATCTCCCATTATGCATCTCCCGTTATTCAAGACCTTTGTGTGTTTTCATCAGTGTCGTCTTTAAGAATGTTTCTCATTGTAAAGTTTATAGTTTTTTATGTGTGGCACCATTTTTAAATAGGGTCTCTAGTTTGCTTTCTAACTAGTTTGTTTTTACTTGAAGATTTCTAATTTTTTTTTAAATAATGGATTAATTTACCATGGGATTATACTACTACAACTTTCAGAAACACGGTTTGACAGCTCTTAAGAGTTTCAGCCTTCTATATCTGTCCTCTTCCTTCTGACTAATTTCACTCAGCATGATAGTCTCCATGTCCATCTATTTGCAGGTAAATTTCATAATTTCATCTTTTCTGAAAGCTGCATAGTATTCCATAGTGTAGGTGTACCACGGTTTCTTTAGCCAGTATTCTGTTCTCAGGCATTTACGTTGTTTCCAGATTCTAGCTATTGTGAATATTGCAGAGATGAATAAAGAAGTACAGATAGTGTTTCTGCTATGTGTTTTTCGGTCTCTCGGGTATATTCCCAGGAGTGCTATTGCTGGATCAAATGGGAGCTCAATATCTAGTTTTCAGAGGAATGTCCGTATTGTTTTTCAAAAAGGGCTGGACCAGTCGGCACTCCCACCAACAGTGGATGAGAGTAAGAGACTTAAGTGATAAACTCTAAATACCTGCAGGGCTAGCCACAATGTTTAAAAAGAGGGAGAGAGATACAGAGACAGGGAGAAAGGGACAGAGAGAGAGAGAGAGAGGAAATGGGGCTACCTGCTATTTAGGCAGGCTGGGGGGTGGGCGGGAGGGTGGGGTACATTGGTGGTGGAAATGGGGCACTGGTGGAGGGATGGGTGCTGGAATACTGTATTAGCAAGAACCAATTATGAACACCTTTGTAATTGTATGTCTCACGGTGGTATAATAAAAAAATTTTTTTTAAAAAAGTGTTTTGGCCTTTGGGCCAGAGCAAGAGCACAGTGGTAGGGTGTCTGCCTTGCATATAGCCGGCCCAGGTTTTTTTTTTTTTAAGTATTTTATTATACCACTGAGAGATATACAATTACAAAGATATACAATTAAAAAGTTCATATTTGGATTTTTGGTCATACAGTGTTCCAGCACCCATCCCTCCACCAGTGCCCACCACCAAACGTCCCGGTTCCCTCCCTCCCCCAGCCCACCTCCATGGCAGGTTCTTTATTTCTTTCCCTTTCTCTCTCTCTTTCTCTTTTCCTTCCCTCCAGACTATGGATTACAGAACATACATTAAAAGGGTTGTCATGTGTATCTTTTTGCCTCTATTTAATGCTCAGTTCTAGGTTGGTATTAGAACCCTCAACAATTGTTAGCACACTGTTCCATTTTCTGTCTTACCTAGCCTCTGACTCCCACATGTTTGTGATAATTTCCACCTTTGGAAAAGACCTCCTGATATATATTTCACTTGACCTTGGATATTGGTATCATAATATGTACATATATATATATATGTATATATAACTATATATATTGTGTGTGTGTGTGTGTGTCATGCAAATAAATGCAGTCATTCTGTATCTGTCTCTCTCCTTCTGGCTAATTTCACTCAACGTAATCTTCTCCATGTCCATCCATTTATAGGCAAATTTTATAACTTCATTTTTCCTAACAGCTGCATAGTATTCCATTGTGTAGATGTACCAAAACTTCTATATCCAGTCATAGATCCTAGGGCACTCTGGTTGTTTCCAGATTCTGGCTATTGTGAATAATGCTGCTATGAACATAAAAGTAGGGATGGTGTTTCCTCTGCGTATTTTTTGGTTTCCCAGAGTATATTCCCAGGAGTGGTATGGCTGGGTCAAATGGGAGTTCAATTTCTAGTCTTTGGAGGAATGTCCGTATTGTTTTCCAGAAAGGCTGTACCAGCCTCAGCTGGCCCAGATTTTATCCTCGGCATCCCAAGTGGTCCCCTGAGCATCAGCAGAAGTAATTCCTGAGTGCAGAGCCAGGATAACCCCTGAGCATAGCTGGACATGACCTCAAAAGCGGAAAGAAGGAAGGAAGGAAGGAAGGAAGGAAGGAAGGAAGGAAGGAAGGAAGGAAGGAAGGAAGGAAGGAAGGGAGGGAGGGAGGGAGGGAGGGGGAGGGAGGGAGGGAGGGAGGGAGGGAGGGCTTCAGCCTTACTGTTAAAATTATAATGCCATTAAGATTATAGTGCTGTAATGCTGTGAAAATGAAACCCAGACTAATTCCACCACTTCCCTATTCTTTTCCCTCTGAAACCACCATTTTTTCATGAACCAGGAGCACTTTGTTGTGTTTTGCCAGTTGTTTGCTCTAGTTGTTTATATTCCACATGTAATTTTGTTTCACTTTCTAACTTAAATAACTAAGCATACTTATCTCAAGTTCCATCTGTCACTTGTTATAGAGGACATGATTTTATACATGAATTCTATTCTATTCAATGCCACAACTCCTTTAGCCTGTATCCATTGATGCACATTCGTGTAGTTCCCATGTTTGGCTATCGTAAATTTATTATTTAGAATGTAGGAAAACAGATATCCTCTTGAATTAATATTTTCATATCCATTGAAATTATTTTCATACACACACACAGATACCTGGAGCAGAGCTGCTACTGGTTCTCCCTGTGCTCAAATGATCATGAGGCGTTCACGAGGGAAGGCAAGTTCTAGCCCTCGCCTGCCATCCCAATAGAGCCTCGCAAGAAGCCAGAGAAACCCCACACACCATGAGGGCCACCATTTGCAACATCTGGACTCCACAGCTCATGAGAGCTGCTCCCAAGAGAAAAGCTGATCTCTCCCCGTTGCAGTTCATCAGTAAATACACAGAGAGCCTACTACCAAGAGTATACCACCCACCACGGCAGATCCTGGCAAGCTACCTCTGTCATATTTGATATGCCAAAACCAGTAACAATTATAGACCTCATTCCCATGACCTGAGCGAATGATTTGAAGCTCTTCATGGTGCAAGCAGATGCAAGCAGATGCCCTTAGGCTATACTAGCATGCGCTAGGCAGTATGGAGATGTTACTGGTGCTTGCTCGAGCAAATCGATGAACAACGGGAAGGCAAGTGATGCAAGTAAAATGGTATTCATTGGATAAATGCCATGAGTAATATTGGTGGATCAGATAGAGCTTTCCGTTCTGGATTTTTATAAGGAATCTCTATACCGTATTCCATGGAGTCTGTATCAATTTACGTTCCCACCAACAGTGTACAAGCACTTTTCTGCCCTTTTGCCAATGTTCGTTGATTCCAGACTTTTTGACAAAGGCCGTTCTCATGATTGTGAGGTGATATACTATTGTGGTTTTGATTTAAATTTCCCTAATGATGAAGGTTTTGATTTTTGCTGTTATTTTTCCATGAGGCAGTGCCTCATTTTTGCATGAGTCTGTTTAGGTATTTTTCTCATTTTTTAGTTGGGTTATTTTTGTTGAGTCTTATTAATTCTTTATGTATTTTGAATATTACTTTGTTAGACATATGATATACTAATATTTTTCTTCCAATTTGTCGGTTGCCTTTTGTTTTTTGTTGATACTTGCTTTTGTTGTATAATTTGAGTAGCCTCATTTGTTTATTTTGTATCTCTTGTCATGTAATTGAATCTTGAGATATTCAGAGTATATTCTTTTTTGTTCTCTTCTTGTGTTTATGGTTTGGAACCTGATATCTATGTAAGTCTTTAAACAACTTTGTGTTAATTTCTGTATGGTTTTAAATAGTGATTAAGTTGTTTACTAAGATCTTAGCTGGTATCTCATATTTATGTATAAATTTTAGAATTGTTTTTTTCCATGAAAAATATCACTAAGATTGCATTAAGTGTACAAATAGCTTTTGGTAATATGTAAATGTGGCAATATTCTTTAAATTCAGAAAAATGTCGTTTTAGTCAAGAAGTTTCTTAGTAATTGCAGCAAAGGAGCATAATTACCTTGTAGAATTATTCAATCAATTTGAATACCTATAAAGTAAAATAATATCTTCCCCACAGTGGTGGTAGATATGAGATAATAACTTTGTAGGAGGTAAAGTCCTAATCATTGATTTATCAATGATCACAATGATTAATCTGTAACATTATCTAATAACTCATTGCAATATAAGCACATAATAAATACTGATATATTGGTATTGTACTAATATTAAAGATAAATAGTTCATTAAACATAATATTATTTAATTTCCTAAAGCAAAGCTACAAAGTCATAAGTACACCTAGCTATAGCTCGAGTTATAAAATCATTTAATTATATACTGTTGATTTATCTTCCCAGAGGAACAAATAAAGGATTAAATTTTATTTATGTACTGATACTGAACATTACGTCAAAGCCCGTGGCTATGCTGGAGATTCACAATCTCCTGGCCATGAATAGGAAACAATTTCTTTACGGGAAAATTTATTTATTTGTAAAAGGTGAAAGATTTATGTGATCTGAAGAGAAATCTGAGTGTGGAAAATTTATTTATTAGATTGAAAGAAGGTGACTCTTCTTTTATAAATGTCCTCTAGTGCTTTATGCTCCCTGGGAGCCCATATGAATCACAAATCTAGGTAGTCAAAGGTAGATATTGATCTGAGTGTTCATACCACCCTCTTCTCCTAGGACCATCATGGTTGTTAGACCCCTCAGGCTGAATACTACAGCCAACATTTATCTGTTAGTCCATCTGCATTTAACATAAAGTTAACACTTAACGTTAGTTGAATCACACTCGGCCTTACTCATCGCATGTGAAGGAAATCTTTATAGGAGTGAGGTGCAAAGGCAATGTGACAGCTCTGAAAATACTGTAGAGCCCGGGCTGCTCGTGGCCTCCATTTCATGATGCTGGTCTGTGACTTACTGCCCTAAAGCCATCTCAGAGGGCAGGTTGTCTTCTGAGCTTCAGCTGCAAGTCTATGTTCTAGACAAAAGTTCCCTTCCCTGGAGTTCCCTTTTAAGCCCATGAAGCCAATACTGTTGCCATGCTATTTATATGGAAACTGGGACTTGAGATTAATTTGCTCTTAATTTAATTTTTGGTTATGGTTTGGGCAACAAAGTTACAGTAGTGTTAATATTATGATATTAATGTTTACTGAATCCTCCAAAATTACTGCACTCTCACCACCACCAGAGTGCCCCAAATACTCCACCTCTGTCCCTCTGTCACCTCTAATCCACTTCTTCATTCCCTGCTCTTTGCTCCTTTACTTGATAATCTGTTTTTCTAACCCAAGCAAGGGATTGTCATCTACCATAAAGTAGAGAATTAGAGACTTGAGCTCGGGTCAGATGCCCAGAAACAAGTATCCTTAGCTCTTGTTCTATGTGTTGTATAACGTATAGGTAAGAAGGAAAATAAGGGAAAGGGAGGATAAAAGTCATGAAGAAAATTAAATTAATTAGAGTTAAGAGCTTAGGTGGGGCTAAGGCATGTTAGGGGCTGCAGGAAGAGCATTTGCCTTGTATGGGACCAGCCCAGGGTTGATTCCTGGTATCCCACATGGTCCCCTCCCCTGAGCTCTTCCAGAAGTGATGCCTGAGAGCAGAGCTAGGAGTAAGCCCTGACCACCGCTTGGGGTAACCCAAAACATTTTTAAAAAAGAAGAGAGAGAAAGGGAAGGAAGGAAGGAAGGAAGGAAGGAAGGAAGGAAGGAAGGAAGGAAGGAAGGAAGGAAGGAAGGAAGGAAGGAAGGAAGGAAGGAAGGAAGGAAGGAAGGAAGGAAGGAAGGAAGGAAGGAAGGAAGGAAGGAAGGAAGGAAGGAAGGAAGGAAGGAAGGAAGGAAGGAAGGAAGGAAGGAAGGAAGGAGACATTAAAATGCAAAAAGTTCACTTAAAGCTAAAATTATGATTCCTACAAATAGTAAATAGATGCGACAAATATTTTCTTTATTAATGAGTAAACCAGTGATGCCTACTCAAATATAATTCAGGTAACTTCATATTTAGTGTATATACATATACATATGTATATATAGTCAAAAACTCTGAAAGCTTTTACAAACAGATGTAAGACTTGTCTCTACACAGGGTATTAATCAATTGCACCAGACATAACTCCTTTCCATTATACCAATAAGTATTGCAATGTGATTTTTTATGGATTTGTGAAATAGCGCTAAGACATTGAAAGGAAGATAACTTTAATGAGTATGTCAAACTTAATACATAGTAACATTTTTATCCATTAGAATGCTCATAATTAAATATTTCCCCAGACATGCAATTATTCTCCCCCAGTTGTCAGGTACGCCAGCATTTAGAAAGATGTCAAGATTAACCCCAAATTCCTTTTGCTCACTAACTCATCTGCCTGCTATCAGAGACCCAGCATTGGGAGAGAAGAAGGGGGGTGGGGAATGATTTTTTTTCTCTTTGTAGTGTGCCAGTGTGGTGGCAATAACTTTCCCTACTAAGATGAAAAATTGAATTCTAATTATATACCTTGGGTGATGTAATTAACTTTTACTTACTGGGACTTTCCACATGCCGACAACTCTGCTAGGTGAGCAAAGTAGACACAGAACCTGCTGTCAGATCTTCACATTCTGCAGAGAGAAACTTACCTCGTTCCAGAGGACAGTTAAGTTAGTTAACGGCATATACAAAGAGACAACCCCCCACCACCACACACATGCACGCACACATGCACGCAGCGCACACGCACGACACACACACACACACACACACACACACACCCTTTATGAATGACTTCTACAGGCATTACATATTTCTTAGTGCTCATTTTATTTTTTGGTCAAAAAATTCTTTCCAAGTTTAGAAGCCTAGAAGGCAGCTTGTCTGTCTCTTTGATGTTCCACTTGCCTAATTGTTGAATATTCTGGAACATCATCAGAAGGAAATAGCTGTGTGTATGACATTGCCAGTGTGTTTGTGTTTGTGTGTGTGTGTGTGTATGTGTGTGCTGGACAAAAAAAGGAGCTTCATCATAGACGCTCCACATAACTTTTTTTTTTTTTTTTTGCTTTTTGGGTCACACCAGGTAATGCTCGGGGCTTACTCCTGGTTCTGCGCTCAGTAATTACTCCTGGCAGTGCTCCGTGGACTATATTGAATGCCGGGGATCAAACCTGGTCGGCTGCATTCAAGACAAACACTCTACCCGCTGTGCTATCACTCCGGCCCCTCCACGTAACTTCTTT
Organism: Cryptotis parvus; assembly: GCA_021461705.1. Taxonomy (NCBI): domain Eukaryota; kingdom Metazoa; phylum Chordata; class Mammalia; order Eulipotyphla; family Soricidae; genus Cryptotis; species Cryptotis parvus. Next base: position 12,810 of record JAJIBD010009542.1, read on the forward strand.
TTGTCATGTTTGGATATTCTGCATTGATTGTAGGACAAACATTCGATCAGTGCAGAGAGCTCTCTGGTTTCAGATGTGGCTCCTAAGTAACCCCAAAGACGAACAAGGGGGAAAAGTCTCTTTGTTCGCTTCTTGTTCCCTTCCTTTTTCACTGTCTCCCTCATCTGCCACTCTTTCTCACACTCACTCCTGGCACCGCTCACAAGTTCTTGTTTGCAAGTTTTTTTTTATCACTCACATCTGACTGGTTCCTCCAGGGACCCATTTGCTTTTTCTTGGGAACACGATTACAAAGGCCTTGCTCTGCACACTGGTAATTGAGCACCGCTAGCCCAAGAGGGCCTGTGCAGTGCCTGGCATCCTTGATTGCAGGCAGGGGCAGGTGTGCCCTGAGAGAGTGAAAGGGTCTGAGAAGTAGCAAGAGTAACACCGGTGCTGCGTCTTCACACTCTTTACTTCTATTTGTAATGTCCTCTCATCTTTTTTTTTAATTTATGCTTTTCATTGACTGGTTATTGAGTTACAGGATTGCAGAACGTTTGGGGTTTCGTGTGTGATGGTCACCAGTCTCACCGCAGAACGTTTGGGGTTTCGTGTGTGATGATGGTGTGACCAGTCTCACCACCAAATTTCCAGCACTGTCTCCCTTACAAACTCATGCCTCTGCTCATTCTTCCTCCCACTCTTCCTGTTAACACACCGTGAGTAACCACCCTGGTTTTCATTAGCTTTAGGAGTCAGTATTATTATTTCCCAGTTTACTTGGTAAACAATTCATATTCCACAAACAAGTAAAGCAACCTGAATTTTTTTTCATTTCATTCTCCAAAACCACCCCTGGGCTGAAGAGAGTTTGAAAGTCTGAGCTTGCGCCTTGCATTTCGCAGCTCAGCTTCAAGGCTTCAGTCAGCTGCACCGCATGGTCCCTTGAGCACTTTCCAAGGCACCCTCATGTGCAAGAACACTGTTGTTTTTTTTCTTTTTTGGGTCACACTGGGCAATGCTCAGGGGTTACTCCTGGTGGTGTTCAGGGGATCATATGGGATCCCAGAGATCAAACCCGGGTCTGGCGTATGCAAGGCAAACACCCTACCACTGGACTATCACTCTGGCCCAACACTGTTATTTTTTTAATTTTATAATAGTTTAGATGATGTATTTACAATAGTGTTGACATTTACAATCTTCTCATACATTTGCCTCACCTAACCTTACACTTCTGAAGTGCCCGTGGCGCTGTCTCTTGCCCGTGGAGTCACTTCCTGTCCACCCATTCCCCTAGCCTGGTGCTCAGTTTGGGTCCTAGCACTCAAGGCGTGTTAAGAGTAGACATGTTTATATCCTTGTTTTGTTTCCCTGAATGCTGCAGATCAGTGAGACCATTCCGTTCCTGTCCTCCATCTGCTAATTCCCATCCGTGTGATATTCTCTAGTCCACTCAACTTGCAGAAAACTGCGTCATGATTTTATTCTTTTTCTTGCATCTGCATAATATTTAATTGTGTATATATACCACGGCTTCTTTATCCATTCATCTGTCATTAAACGGTTGTGTTGTTCCCATATAATAGCTATCATGCTAAGCCCTGTAATGAACATAGGTGTGCAGATATTCTTCTGATCAATGATTCGTTTTCAGAAATATATGATAAAAAGTGGAATTTCTGGATTATTTCAGAACTCTATTCTTAGTTTTTTTAAAAAACTGCCATACTGTTTTACATAGAGGTTGAACAAAAGAACATTCTAACCAGCTGTGGATGAGAGTTTCTTTTTTACCACATCTAGAAAACACTGGTTGTTTCCAGTATTTTTGATATGTGCCATTTTCATGGTGTGAGATGGTACCTCACTTTGGATTTGCATGTGCATAATAAACAGTGACCATAAACAGTTTTTCATATACTTATTAGCTATCTTCATGTCTCCTTCCTGGATATGTCTATTTTTATTTTGTTGTTGTTGTTGTTGTTGTTGTGTTGTTAGGGGCTACTCCCTGCAGTGCTCAGGGTTTACTCTGGGCTCTGCACTCAGAGATCATTCCTGGAAGAGCTCAGGAAACTAGTGGGGTGCTGGGGAGCAAAAGGGTCAGCCACATGCAAATTAAGTGCCTTACCTGCTGTATTATTTCTCTGACCCCTTGTAATTTTTATATGTACTGTGATGTAAAAGATTTTTAAAAAGTGGTCTATAAACAAATTACCTGAAAAATATGGTGGATTACTATAAAGTATTTCAGTAAACATTAACACATTCAAACATATATTAAGTATAAGTATACCTCTGGATAATGGGGACATAAGTGGTCTTTATCTTTGCTTTCATCAGCGTGGGCAAAGGCATTGCATTATTAAAGATCCCTCCAGGGTCAGTGTCATGAATGGTTCCATCTATGTTTTCCTCATTATAATTCATGGGTTTAAGCCTGATATGATGTTAAGTCATTTTGAATTGATTTTTTGCATAGGGTGAGATAGGCATTTGAATTCCATTTGTTTGTTTTTGTTTGACATATGGCTAACCTCCCCAGCACCATTTGTTGAAGACTCTTCCTTGTTTCACGTTTTACTTTGGGCTCCTTTGTTAAAGAGAAACTCTCTGTGGGCTCTTATTTCTATTCCACTGGCCTGAGAGTCTCTTCTTCTAGTACCAACTCTCTTCATTGCTAGAGCTTTACATTATCGGTTTAAAGTTGGTACACGAGAAGTCCCCTGTTTTCTTTTTCCTTAGGGTTACTTTGGCTATTCAGGAGAAAATTACCAGAATGTTTAGGGTAAGAAGAGAAGACATTTATTCAATTTAGATAGCCCAGGTTGTGATGTAAAACTTAAGAAAATAATAGGATTAGAAGTGTAACACTCTCTAATCATGACCAAAATGTGATAACACACTGAAAGGCATCAGAAACATGGGTGTGCGTGTACTGCATGAGGAGAGTCACCAAAAGAGTGGAGTGTCTCCAGCTATACACAAAATGAGAAAAAATAAAGACAATGAACAGAGTTCTAAGAGCCTTAGAGAACCACAGCTTGGAAAAGTGCTCTGTATGTATCTGTGCTGGTGTATGTAAGGAACCTGTTACGACTGCTTTTCTTTTTCTTTTTTTTTTTAGAATTAGTAGCGCACATTTTTAAATTATTTTTTCCATATAGGGTTACAGAACTTTATTTAAAATTTTTTAAACTAAAATTTTTTTTATTATACCACCATGAGATATACAATGGCAAAGATGTTCATGTTTGGGTTTCAGTCACACAGTGTTCCAGCACCCATCCCTCCACCAGTGCCTATTTCCCCCACCGTGTTCCATGATTCCCTTCCCCCACCTGCCCCTATGGCAGGCACTTTGCCTCTCTCTCTCTCTCTCTCTCTCTCTCTCTCTCTCTCTCTCTCTGTCTGTCTTTCTCTTCCTTCTCTTACACATTGTGGCTTGCAATACAATTAGAGGTTATCCCTTTACTATATTCTTGTTTTTTTAAAGTATTTTATTATACCACTGTGAGATATACAATTACAAAGATATACAATTAAAAAGTTCATACTTGGGTTTTGGTCATACAGTGTTCCAGCACCCATCCCTCCACCAGTGCCCATCTCCCACCAGCAACTACCGGTTCCCTCCCCTCTCCCCAGCCCGCCTCCATGGAAGGTTCTTTATTTCTTTCCCTTTCTCTCTCTTTCTCTTTTCCTTCCCTTCCAGACTATGGATTACAGAACATAAATTAAAGGGTTGTCATGTGTATCTTTTTGCCTGTATTTAATGCTCAGTTCTAGGTTGGTATTAGTACCCTCGACAATTATTAGCACACTGTTCCATTTTCTGTCTTACCTAGCCTCTGACTCCCACACGTTTGTGATAATTTCCACCTTTGACAAGACCTCCTGATACAAGGTCATGTTTCACTTGACCTTGGATATTGGTATCATAATATGTACATTTATGTCATGCAAATAAATGCAGTCATTCTGTATCTGTCTCTCTCCTTCTGGCTAATTTCACTCAACATAATCTTCTCCATGTCCATCCATTTATAGGCAAATTTTATAACTTCATTTTTCCTAACAGCTGCATAGTATTCCATTGTGTAGATGTAAGGACTGTTTTTCCAAGTAGTAGGAGACAAGAATATAAAAAGAAATCACCTGGTCATAAATGGCATTTAGCAAAATATAGTAAATATAGATCTCTTCAGGTTCCCTCTTTTAAGAAAGTTCAAAGTTATTAAATAGAATACTGAAGCCATCAAAGAAAATGAGTACATAATTGTAAAATGTACTTCTAATGAAAGGTTAATGAACATTGAATTATTAATTTTGGAATCAAAAGACCAAGGATTATTTAATAAGGGTCTGGATCATTAATTTGTACATGATTGTTGAACAGAGCTTTGTGATATCTTTATTGCAGGTAGAACAATGAGAAATAAACTGAAGCCATTATTTCAAATAATTTCTCCAAAAGCATGTGTATGAATATATGAATGCACATAGGCATTATGTATATATTTTTCAAAGACCCTGGAAGAGAATTCATAAAAATATTAATAGGTATTTAATGTGATGTGACTGTAGGTAATTGCACCGCCAGGAGTAACGGTGCAAAAATCAGGAGTATCTCGTCAGCATCACTGGGTGTGGCCCAAAAAGCCAAAAACAAAAACTATATATATATATATATATATCATAATATATATATATACATATATACATATATAATACATATATATACATATATAACACTTTATCACTTTACATCCCGCTCTTCATCAATTTGCTCGAGCGGGTACCAGTAACATTTCCATTTGACCCTATCATGTGCCAGTGTAGCCCAATGGCATCTGCTTGCTTCAGGAATACGAAGAGCCTCAAACCGTTCATTCAGGGTCTTGACGAAGAAGCCTGTCCATCTTGTAGGTGGGCAGGCACATGATCTTTTGACATGCTGTGGAATCCAGTCAGTAAAGGCTCTAGTCCAGCGGTCATCTCCAAATCACATTACAGTATATATATATATATATATATATATGTATATATATAATTTTTTAAAAACACCTTTTTAAAAAATTGGTTCCACAAGTCATGCTTGGAAGTTCCATGGGCCGGTCACCATGATGCTCTCGCGCAGTAGTGGGGCCTTGGCAGTACTGCCTTGGGTCACTCCAGCATTGCTCATAGTCACCAGGACCATGTCAGGCAGAACTGAGGGCTACTGGGGAGTGCTGGGGATCAAACTCAGGTGCTCCATCACCTGAACTTCTCCCCTGGCTCAGGTGTTTGTTTTTGAAAGTGTTTACAGGGAAAAAGGCCACATTCCATTCATCCCATAGTCATCGTTTTTTTCATCTATAGAGTTTGGTTTCTCATGAGATCCTGTATGAGAATACTAATACCAAATTTTATCTCTTCCAGACACTAGTGAGAAATAACCATCTTTCAGACAAGATTATTGTGTTGCCTGGGAAAATTGAGGAAATTTCACTTCCTGAGGCCGTGGATGTGATCGTTTCTGAACCCATGGGCTACATGCTCTTCAATGAGAGGATGCTGGAGAGTTACCTTCACTCTAAGAAATGGTTGAAAGCCAATGGTGAGTTGGGTCAATTGGGAGTTTAGGAAAGTCTGAAACTAAAAAAAAAAAAAGAGGAAGAAAAGAAAAGTCTGGAAACTTGGTACCAGAGCAGTAGCCCCAAATGCTGAAATTTGGGGCTTTTTCCAGGCAGGGTACTAACCTTGCAGGCGCCGACGAGGCTTTGACCACCAGAACCCCAAGAACCAGGAGTAAATGCTGAGCACTGCAAGGTGTGCCCACCACCTCATCCCCCAAAAAAGAAAAGAAAATGCTAAAAAATTCTCCACAAAAGTTTGTCATCTTTTGTTTGATTCTGGACAGAAAGGAGGAGAAGCCAGTTCTCTTAACCAGTTCTGTGACTTTTCTCATCTTATACCTCCATAATACAAAAGCTAGTCTCCAGAGGCTGGTGGCAGGGCCAGAAATAGAGTTAGGCGTTATGGGTTGACCAGAGTTAAATCTCATGTACCACATCACATCCTGGACATGGCCAGGTGTAGCTGGAGAAATGCCCCCCTTTCCCCAACACCAGCATTGGCAGGCTCCTGGGAACCCAGAAAGCTCCAATAGGTTGACTCCGGCAGTTCAAGGCCCAGCATCCCTGAACTCTGGTTCTAACACAGCACCACTGTTTGCTTGCATTGCTGGCATTGGCCCCTTGGTCCCCAAACACATCTGGGGATGCCCCCACCACCATCACCACCACCGCCAAAGCATATAGGCTAGCATTGTGCTGCAGCGTATTTGTATGGTCTAGTAAATTAGTTCAGGATTATGTGTTTTTTGTCTCTTTCTGTTGAACTTAGTCTAACACTAAACTCTTTTAGATTTGGTTTTCTCATCTATGTTGTTTTCAAAAGTCATAGGAGTTTGGGATGTGGCTCAGCTATAGAGAACCTGCCTTGCAAGAATTAGGCCCTGGGTTTTATCCCCAGCACTGCAAAATAAATTTTTACCAACAGCAGCCATAGGCCGACAGGATAGCACCGAACTTAAGGCTCTTGCCTCTCACAGAGCCTACCCGAGCTGTAAAACTGGCTCATTGGGCACTGCTAGGAGTGATCCCTGAGCACAGAACCAAAAGAGCAGCCAAATGGGGCCCAAACCTCCTCTCCCCACCCGACCCCTCACCCCCAATAATCACAGTAACGTCACAAGGAAGATATCTCAAGGCCCAAGTACAGCCCTGACATTCTGCAGGTCCCAAGTTCAATCCCAGCCACCATATGCACCCCTCATCCCACTTACTGCTAAGGAGTTGCCTTGGTAGCCCCAGCACCCCTGGACCTGAACAGCACCGCATTGACGGGGCAGAACACCAAACCATTAGACTGCACAGCTCTGCCTGGTACCCACAGCTGCGTTCCCAGGAGGCCTGAGAACTGCCTGGAACTTTACCCCTCTCCCATAATCATGCACCTCCAAGTATGTGTGTGTACATATACGCAAAACACACACAAACATGCACACACACGTTCACATCTTAAACCTCTGTAAATCCTTTCTTGAGTATTGACCTTTTTGTAATATCAGAAATTCTCTGAAGTCTGCTTGTTTTCTTTAAATCATGGTTTATTTTCCTACTCTCTCTTCTGTCCTAAGAGAGGAACATATAATTCTCTGACCACATATAATATTATCAGACTACAGATAATTCAGATAATATAAAAATGCAAATTTTTTGTGCTTACCCAAAATCTGTGCATGCTAAACAATTTGCATAAATCTTTTGATGAAAACCCCAAGAAGTATGAATTATGATGACTTTTATTTGAGAAAATAAAGTGGTGATACAAGGCTTCCCAGCAGTAATTTTGCACCCCTTCCCCAGATGGCTTTGGACAATGTTTGGAGACATTTTGGTTGTCATTTCTGAGGAAGTGGGTACTACTGGCCTCTTTTTAGGTAGAATCACAGATGCTGATTAATAGATTTCCGTATACAGGATAGACCTTCCCACATGAGATTTCCAACCCCACATACCAATAATGCCAAGATTGAGACCTGGATTAGCAGGAGGCGATCTGAGGATTCTTGAAAAAGAAAGCAAGCTCGCTGGGGAGAAGAAACTTGTCGAGAATACAGCTTTAATCAGAGACAAAATGGAGATTCAAATCCGTATCTGTTTGCCACCGAATCCCACAAAACTGTAACTCTTTTGGTTGTGCAGAAAGGGTTGGTTGGGGAGTAGGGGCCCTACTTGGTGGTGCTCAGGGCTTACTCCCAACTCTGTGTTCACGGTCACTTCAGGTGGTTCCCAGGAGACCATGCAGCAGGTTAACTCTATTATTGAATCCGAGAGATAGTACAGGTGATAGGGAGCTTTCCTTGCACACGGCCAACCCAGCTTTGATCACCAGCACCACATAGATGGCCCCCGACCTTTGCCAGGAGTGATCCCTGGGTACAGAATCAGGAGTAAGTCCTGAGAACCACTGGGTGTGGCCCAAAACAACAGTGGCAACAACAACAACATAAAGCAAATCCTAAACTATCTTTACAGCCCAAGTGACTCTTACACATAAACTGTCTATAGAAAGAGCAAACGTGCTCCAGCAGAACCTATTTTTTCCCAATTAAGGGATTGAAGCTAATTGATCAATTTTAACACCACACTTAGGGCATTTTCAGCTTTTGCCACATTTTAATTTGCTTTAAATAATCAGTATTTCTGCCTACCTTGATAGTCAGTAAAGGCAAAAATAATAAACATCTTATAAGCTGTGCCACACACTCTCACCAAAAGTTCTGTAGCATGTGCATATCGGTGAAACTTGCTATCTGTAATCTCTTCTTTGCTTCAAAGTTCAGGGGGTTCACAACTAGGCCCCCTGAGAAAACATATAAAGGTAAATAAACTATGCCTCATGCCAAGAACTTTGTCAGCATTCTTGTTGTAAAGAGCAAAGCTGTGTCTTCCTTAATGTCCCCCAAATAATTCTTTACTTTTTGATTTTTTCCAGTCTGGTATGTGCTTTTATTTGTGATGCATTTTAAACATATTTCAGGTACATCTAGTGAATCCCTCTAACTTAATACTCAGTAATCAATATCTTTTTCCCCAAGATATTTAAGATGGATATAAAATTTAATATTAGGATTACTTGATAGGAAAGAAGAAATGAATATTGAGTTTATAAGTTTTCTAATCTGTGTGTTCCTTAGGGAATGTGTGATTGATTTTTTTCCTAATTATTTTATTTCCATCAAAATAAGACATGACTTAAAATATCAAATATAATTTTAAAAAAACTTAGAGTGACTCTTGACCACATGTCCTTACACTCAAGATTGACCCCAAAGTCTCTCCCTTTTGACTCTATTTGATCTTTCTTCTGTTATTTTTAACCTATGTATTTTGGTGTAAAGTTATCATATTGCTATTTATGTCATTCCCTAGTGGGGATTTTAACTTACTTGCATAGAAGCTCCCTCCCTCAATGCACCCTCCTTCTTCAACTTCACAGAATATTTATACCCTTAATCCCTACCTACACCCTTAATACCAAATACATTTCATAATTCAGAATATAGAGATCTTTGGGAAGGCAGTACAGTCATATTTCATGTATTTACACCTCCAGTGGGATTTGGGAAAACATTCCATAATGAAACATGTCATATGTCTGCAACAGAAAATATTAATATGGACATCATGCAGAATTAGTAAAAATTTTACATAGACTTCAGATCTGGTTTTACCACAAAATTATGTTGTCTCCTACATTTACCAGAAATTGGAGATGCTATCTCCAATTTACCACAAAATGATGTTGTAGGTAGGTAGATAGATAGATAGATGATAGATAGAAAGAAAGGAAGGAAGGAAGGAAGGAAGGAAGGAAGGAAGGAAGGAAGGAAGGGAAGGAAGGAAGGAAGGAAGGAAGGAAGGAAGGAAGGAAGGAAGGAAGGAAGGAAGGAAGGAAGGAAGGAAGGAAGGAGAAGGAAGGAAGGAAGGAAGGAAGGAAGGAAGGAAGGAAGGAAGGAAGGAAGGAAGGAAGGAAGGAAGGAAGGAAGGAAGGAAGGAAGGAAGGAAAAGAACGAAAGAAGTATTTCTTTTTATACAGGGTTTTTGGTTTTCAGAATTTTATATAAGGAAATATGGGTCTGGTTCTAGTTCACTATTTGATTGCCAATAATCAATGTTTCTATTATTATGATCGTGTTAATAGTGTTTAGTACTGAGTCAGATCCTGTTGTAGGTGATTAAAATGATCCTTTTTAGGTGAGAGGGGAGCATCTGGCAGTGCTCAGGGCTTAGTCTGGGTTCTGTGCTCAGGATCACTCATTCCAGTGCTTAGAGGACCAGATGGGGTTTTAGGGATTGAAAACTGGTTGACTGCTTGCAAGGCAAACATCCTACCTGCTGTCCCTATCACTTTGGCCCTAGTTTAATTTTCTACCTACACATGACTGACTCATTTCCATGGTCCAACATATCTGAGACTTGCCCCTAATGGTACTTGGGAACTTTCCTCTCTCCCTCATCTGCCCTCACCACTAGGAACCTGTTGCTCTCTAGACCTAGTGGATGGCTGCCATCATTGAACTTTCCATCATCATTCTTTTGTCTTTCTTCATTTTTGTCCTCATTTTGCCAAATGATAATCTCAAACCAATTTTGCAGAAAGGGTATTTGCTTAAAAGCTATTTATTTTATTGGGCTCTTGTACCTCATCTTGAAAGCAATTTAGCTTGTCTCCTCTTCGTCATCCTCCTCCTCCTCCTCTTTTCTTCTCCTCCTTCTCCTTTTCCTCCTCCTCCTCCTTCTCCTCCTCCTTCTCTTTCTCCTCCTTCTTCTTCTCCTCCTGACCCTGCACTCAGGGATCACTTTTGGCAGTGCTTGGGACCACATGGGATGCCAGGGATCAAAACCTGGTCAATTGAGTGCAAAGCAAAAGACCTCCTGGTGATATCATCACTCTGGCCCATGTTTTCTTCTTTTTGAGGGGAGAGAGAATACCGACTTCCCAATATTTCTACTGAGAAATCCTATGACATCCTAATTCTTTATAATTATGGAATTTATTCAAAATAAGAATAACAAAAGCTGTCCTTCTGGTAGCTTTTAGTACGTTTCTTTATTTTTAGTGTTCTTAGTGTGATGTGCTTTAAAACCTCATATCACTCAGTGGGAAAGTTCAATCAGAAGACTCATTTTCTCCAACACGTTGAAATTTTCTATAGTGTTGTGTTGGGTGACACCACACCCTAGCTAGCCCTGGATTTCTGTGTTTGGGATTCCTCCGCTCTACTATAAACCATTTGCCTCTCTTTAGGCCAGAGCTTTATGCCGAAGAGATCTCCTTCTTGTGGAAACACAAAAGGAGTGGGGAGCAAGCCTTTGTCAGTTTGATTCTTATAGCCTGGATTTCCATCATATTTTTACTATATGTCCAGTTCATATATATCAGATATATTAGCCTTTACCCCAAGGTCCTAGCGTGGGACAGGACAGTACCAGGAAGAGCCATATGGGCCGCCCTTAGAGAATTTAGCTCTACAAAAGACCAAAGGAAAAGTCACAATGGTTTGTCTCACCTAAAGCCAAACCTGTGCTCCTTCACAACATTGAAAGACTTTGATAAGAGCAGAGCATTTAAGAAATTGCCCTGGAGCAGATTAAAGGACCTTGTGGGGATGGAGACATTAATCTAGCATGGAGGACATAATCTGAATTATATGATATCTTGTGTAGCTTTTAATGCCAGCACCCTCTCCACAGTGTTTGCTTAAGAAGTTGGTCTGGAAGGAAGCGAAAAGGCCAGCATCTGGTAAGCCTGAGGCAAAGGTGTGGCTCACCTGGAATCTGTGCCTAAAAGCTGGTTTTGAACTTTGCTTTCACCTGCCCTGCCTGGGAGGAAATTCTGAGGTGTTTTGCTTGTCTGGAGGAAAAACAAAGGAGCTTGTTTGGTCAAGAGCCATGCACGAGCGCTGCGTGTGTGTGTGTGTGTGTGTGTGTGTGTGTGTGTGTGTGTGTGTGTGTGTGTGTGTGCTGTGTATCCAGGGAACCCGAACCCCTAATATTGTTAGGGTCCACACGGGCCCCAAACAGTCTTGCCTTTGTTGATTTACTTCTTTCAGTTTTATCTAATATCTTTGAAATTCCTACTAGACCTGGGACCCGGAATATCTCCTCCAAAGTTTTCCAAGTTTTTTTATGCACTAAGAACTACTACTTTTCAAAAGTTTTTGTTGTTTGATCTTTTTCTGGTTTTTCAGGGGCATAGTAGGAAGAGAGGTAGCCCTAAGTACGAGAGAGTACTCAGTAGCTACTCCAAGTGTAGTGCTCAGGGTTTGCTCCTGGCAGTGCTCAGGGAAGTTGTGGCATTAGGGATTGCTCTTGGCCTTCAGTTACAAAGCATGCCACCTGCCAACCCTTTAAGCTATCTTCCAAGCCCCTTCCTAATGTTTAATTTAAAATGTTGTTACCTGTTTTGAAATTTGAAAATCGTCAAGCAATCATTGTTTGGGAACAATACATCAAACTGAAACCGGGACATACCAATAATATTACATTGTACCTTTTCTCTGACCACCTCTGAACACACCCACAATAGAATAATCTGTTCTGTGAATATGTTCAAGAACACAGTTCAAATTCGAGGACGTTTATGATTGGATAAGACCCCAAAATTGGAATTTTTCTTTCTTCATATTATTATTATTCTTTCTCCATATTATCTTTTATTATAACTGAGTCACTTATGTTTTCCCATTAGTTTTCTCACTTAGTTTACATTTATGGATTAGTTAATATTTATGGATCCTGCTTTGTGTTTTATTGAGGGATTAATTAAGTGAAGGTATGAAAGACCCACAGCCAAGTTCATGGCAGAGTTAAAAAGAAAGTCCATAAATTTTAGTTATTATTATTGCTGGTGTGTTGTTTTATGTTAACTTTGTGCTTTTAGGGTTTATGTTATTCTTTTGGTTTGTATATTTTATATTGCGTTTATTCATCTTTTTCATGTGCAATTTCATAATGACTGTGAAACAAATCTCTCTAAAATTTCAAAAAATAATATTGATCACCAGGGCTGCCTACTCAGAAGATTCCAACTCCAGGTCTAGGTGTTTGTTTTCCTGCTCAAGGAGCTGCATTTCTGAGAGCCGGAGTAATAGTACAGCAGATAAAGTGCTTACCTTGCATGCAGCTGACCTGGGTTCAATCCCTGGCACTAGGAGCGAGCCATAGCATTGCTGACTGTGACCCAAAAACTCAAAACCAAACCAAAAAACAAACAAGCAAACAAATTTGCATGTCCATTTCCTGCATTCCTTTTGGTGGCTGTAGATGGCAGGAACAAAATCTAAATGTTGGCTTTTGGCAAGGACTAAGCTATCATTTAAGTATAGATTTGAGTAGTACTTAAAAAGACCTGCAGACACCACACAAAGTCTGGAGTAAAAACTAGGAATAAAATACCTGAATGATATAATATTATTTTCAAAACAAAGTTGTTGTTTGCTTGTTTTTTTTCTTTTTTACCAGAAATTAGAGGAAAAAATATTTCTGGGGAAATGATTAGGAAGTGCTAGAGTTCATACTTTTCATACAGGAATCCAGGTTCCATCCCTAGGACTATATGATGCCCCAGGCACCAGCAGGAGCCATCTCTCATCACCATTTTAAGAATAGGCCCAGAAGAAAAATCAGTCAGTCAAGGAAGGCAGTACCAAAGCTTCCAAGCACAGAGTCCACAAAATGGGAAGCCAGTAGCTGAATCAAAGACTATGTTAAGTGCCTCTTTTCACACTACAAACTCTGATCATAAATTTAATTGCTGTTTTCTGTGGTGTTTGCTGCTTCTAGCCACATAATTTTCATAGCATTGCTTTGCGGCAGAAGTCCATGTTAGTTTTTGTGTAATAATTGAAATATAGAATAAAAGAATTGGCTTCCACGAGGCACATATCACCCTGATACCCAAAGCAGGGAGGGGAGACAACACAAAGAAAAGAAAACTACAGACCAATATCCCTGATGAACACGGATGCTAAGATCTTCAACAAAATACTAGCAAACAGAATCCAAAGACTCATAAAGAAGATTATCCATCATGACCAAGTTGGATTCATCCGGGAATGCAAGGATGGTTCAACATTCGCAAGTCAATCAACATAATACATCATATCAATAAAAGAAAAAATAAAAACCATATGATCCTTTCAATAGACGCCAGAAAAAGCATTTGACAAGATCCAGCACCCGTTCATGATTAAAACGCTCCCAGAAAATGGGAATTGAAGGGACTTTCCTCAAGATAGTTACAGCCATCTACCAAAAGCCCACAGCAAGCATCATTCTAAATGGGGAAAAGTTGAAAGCCTTCCCCCTGAGATCAGGGACAAGACAAGGTTGCCCCCCTCTCACCTCTTTTTATTCAATATAGTACTGGAAGTACTTGCCATAGCAATCAGAGGAAGAAAAGGACATCAAGGGCATCCAGATAGGCAAGGAAGAAGTCAAGCTATCATTATTTGCAGATGACATGATATTATACCTAGAGAACCCTAAACTCTCTACCAAAAAACTCCTAGAAACAATAGACGCATATAGTAGAGTGGCAGGATACAAAATCAACACCCAAAAGTCAGTGGCTTTCCTATATACAAATAGCGAAACAGAAGAAAGGGATATTAAGGAAACAATTCCATTCACAATTGTGCCACAGAAAATCAAATACCTAGGAATCAACTTACCCAAGTATGTAAAGGACCTGTACAAAGAAAACTACAAGACACTGCTCCAAGAGATAAAAGAGGACACAAGGAAATGGAAACACATTCCCTGTTCATGGATGGGGAGAATCAACATTGTCAAAATGGTAATACTCCCTAGAGCTCTGTACAGATTCAATGCAGTCCCTATAAGGATACCGATGACATTCTTCAAAGAAATTGACCAAACGCTCCTGAAATTTGTATGGAACAATAAACCCCCCAAGGATAGCTAAAGCAATCCTCGGGAAAAAGAAGATGGGAGGCATCACCTTTCCCAACTTCAAACTGTACTACAAGGCAGTAGTAATTAAAACAGCATGGTATTGGAATAAAAACAGACCTGTGGACCTATGGAATAGAATTGAGTATCCTGACACCCAACCTCAAACACATGATCATTTAATCTTTTGATAAAGGTGCAATGAGTCTAAAATGGAGTAAGGAAAGCCTCTTCAACAAGTGGTGTTGGGAAAACTGGGCAGCAACATGTAAAAAAATGAATTTGGACCTGTGTCTAACACCATGCACAAAAAATCAGATCAAAATGGACTAAAGATCTCAATATCAGACTTGAATCCATAAAGTACATTGAAGAAAATATAGGAAAAACCCTCCACGACATTGAAGCTAAAGGCATCTTCAAAGGTGAAACATCACTAACAAAGCAACTAGAAGAAAAGATAAACATATGGGACTACATGAAACTGAAAAGCTTCTGCACCTCCCAAAAGAAACAGTGACTAAGATACAAAAGCAGTCCACAGAATGGGAAAGAATATTCACCCAATACCCATCTGATAAGGGGTTAATATCCAGGATATATCAGGCACTGGTAGAACTTTACAAGAAGAAAACAAACAACCCCATCAAAAAATGGGGGACAAGAAATGAACAGAAACTTCAGCAAAGGAAGAAATTCGAATGGCCAAAAAACATATGAAAAAAATGCTCCATCATCACTAATCATCAGAGAGATGCAAATCAAAACAACAATGAGATACCACTTTACACCACAGAGACTGGCACATATTCAAAAGAGCAAGAACAACAAGTGCTGGCGTGGATGTGGGGAAAGGGGACACTCATCCATTGTTGGTGGGAATGCCCGGCTGGTACAGCCTTTCTGGAAAACAATATGGACTTTCCTCCAAAGACTAGAAATTGAACTCCCATTTGACCCAGCCATACCACTCCTGGGAATCTACTCTGGGAAACCAAAAATACGCAGCGGAAACACCATCCCTACTTTTATGTTCATAGCAGCATTATTCACAATAGCCAGAATCTGGAAGCAACCAGAGTGCCCGAAAATCGATGACTGGATAAAGAAGCTTTGGTACATCTACACAATGGAATACTATGCAGCTGTTAGGAAAAATGAAGTTATAAAATTTGCCTATAAATGGATGGACATGGAGAAGATTATGTTGAGCGAAATTAGCCAGAAGGAGAGAGACAGATACAGAATGACTGCATTTATTTGCATGGCATAAATATATATGTACATATTATGATACCAATATCCAAGGTCAAGTGAAACATATATCAGGAGGTCTTGTCAAAGGTGGAGATTATCACAAACGTGTGGGAGTCAGAGTTTAGGTAAGACAGAAAAATGGAACAGGGTGCTAATAATAGTCGAGGGTACTAATGCCAACCTAGAACTGAGCATTAAATAGAGGCAAAAGGATACACATGACAACCTTTTAATGTATGTTTCTGTAATCCATAGTCTGGAAGGGAAGGAAAAGAGAAAGAGAGAGAAAGGGGAAAGAAATAAAGAACCTGCCATGGAGCAGGGCTGGGGAAGGGGGAGGGAACCGGGGATGTTGGTGGTGGGAGATGGGCACTGGTGGAGGGGACGGGTGCTGAAACACTGTATGACCAAAACCCAAACATGAACTTTTTAATTGTATATCTTTTTATTTGTATATCTCACCGGTGGTATAATAAAATACTTAAAAAAAAAAAAAATTG